>ML300170.1:37011-80595 GCA_005239495.1 Nicotiana undulata
GAAATTGCCACTGACGACGTATTTAAAAAAATCTACACTATTTACAAATATTAAAACCTACATATCTCATTCATTATAAGGTCAAATTGAGTGATTCAAAAGCCTAACTTGACTAGAATTTCACAAGAAATCTATTGGAGGAATAAAAAGAGAGTTTCAGGATCGTGCGACATGAGAAACAAGGCAGAGTTGCTGGCAGACAAATATATAAAACTAGAGTTTGTTCATTCGGTCATATTTTGAGTTGGGGAGATCAGATTTGGGCAATATTGGAGGCGATTTTAACCGTATGGATTGTGGTAAGTGTTCTTTACTCGGTTTTCGTTATATTTCATAAATTCATTTTCATTTTTGGGATTTGATTGATGATTTCTAAGTTAAATTTGGGGGTTCAATATGCATTTTTGAGGTTTAAACATCGATTTGGAGTCGGAATTGAGTAAAACTAGTATGACTGGACTTGTTATTGAATGGGTTGTCGGATTTGTGAGTTTTATCGGGTTCCGAGGGGTGGGCCTGAGTGTGATTTTTGGCCGGATTTGGGATTTGATTTAGGATTCAATCTTTATCATTTGGAATTGTTTTCTTGGGCTTTATTTGATGTATTTGAGTTGCTTTTGTCCAGTTTTGAGACGTTCGGAGGTCACTACGCGCGTGATGGCATTTTTGGAGCATCACTTGGCTTGCTCGGTATTGTAATTGACTTGTTCGAGGTAAGTGTTTTGCCTAGCTTTGTTGAGGGAATTTTTCCTCCTATTTTCCATTGTTTTCTACATGCAGGGGTGATACATATATGAGGTGACGAGCATATATGTATGTGCCAAGGTTTATCATGCTCGGGGGTAGATGACGTTGTAATTGTATTTTGTAGAATTACGTAATTTCCTTGCTTCGTTTGATTTACAGATATTAAGAACGTAGTATCAATGTTAGAAACAAAGACCTAGCCTAAGATAACTTAATCAAATTTAATAGAATTCTGGGAATACATTGATGTGTCTAGTTTGGTCATCTCTATGCGTGATCACTACTACATTGCTATGACCGGTATGTTTTTTGGATGCTGGAATTTATACATGTATTGCTAATAGATTGTGAGATTTGGGGAAATACTTGAATTATATGGCCCTTGAGGGTTCATTGAAACATTGTTGGCTTGTAAAGCAATGATTGAGAACTTTGTTTAGAATATTCGATAAACATTCTCCTCGATATTATATATATACTTTCTGCCTTGCCATTTTATTGATATTTATATGCTTGGTGAGGAAGAGTGTAAAGCACGAAGGGTGATGCCGTGCCATTATTTATATTCATTATCATGTGAGGAAGAGTGTAAAGCACGAAGGGTAATGTCGTGCCATTATTTATATTCATTATCATGTGAGGAAGAGTGTAAAGCACGAAGGGTGATGCCGTGTCATTACTTATATTCATTATCATGTGAGGAAGAGTGTAAAGCACGAAGGGTGATGCCGTGCCATTATTTATATTCATTATCATGTGAGGAAGAGTGTAAAGCACGAAGAGTGAAGCCGTGCCATTATTTATATTCATTATCATGTGAGGAAGAGTGTAAAGCACGAAGGGTGATATCGTGCCATTGTTTATATTCATTATCATGTGAGGAAGAGTGTAAAGCACGAAGGGTGATGCCGTTCCATTGTTTATATTCATTATCATGTGAGGAAGAGCGTAAAGCACGAAGATGTCGTGCCATATTATTGAGAGTAAAAGCACGAAGGGTGATGTCGTGCCATTTCATTTATATTGTTATGCTTCTAATAATGTGAGGTCATGGCACGAAGGTTGTTTTCGTGCAGGTAAGGATGAGGGACATGCATTATGATGTGATATCTGTTTTCCGCGTATACATTTCCGCCTTTACCTTGAGTTGTCATTGTCGCCATTACATATTTTGTGTGATATGTTGTTATTGTCCCGTACTTGACCTCTATCTCAATTTTTGTTGTGTTCTCCATACCTTTTTCTTGCTTAACTTGCATATGCCATGCCTATTTCCTGCTTTTATAATTATACTCATGTTGTATCTATTCTATTGCACCTTAGCGTAGGTCTTCCTCCATGCTAGCCCTTCATGTCCTTACTTGTTAACTTGTGAAGATCATGTGTTTCCTTCTTGTTTGCTATTAGTACTTAGGCCCCCATCATGCTAGTTATGGAAATTATAACCTTTTTTTAATTGTGGCCATTATCTCAGTGCTCTCTACTTAGTCTGTTACTGATGTTCTTTTGTACATTTTCGTTTATTATTACTTCTTGCATATTCCCTTCCTTATCATTTCTATTGTCGGTATTTCTATCATTTGGTTGGTACTGTCTTACGCATATATGGTGAGGATGAGATAAATGCACGAAGGGTGTTGCCGTGTCGTTAAAATTTATGTCTTGAGTACTTTATCACACTATGAAAGTATATGAAGTGATTGTCGTGGTTCGTGGGATTTCGTTCTAAGGAAAGGGCCAGTTGAGATGTTGGAAACATTTAAATTATGATGCTTTCTGATACTCTTTTATTTTCTGTTACAGTCGCATTGTGTACTTTATTCTATTATTCTGTCTTTTAGTCTTATGCTAGTTTACATTATAGAGTTTACTAATGAGTAACGTTTAACTAAAGAACCTCGTCACTACTTCGACGGGGTTAGTCAAGATACTTACCAGTACATGGGGTCGGTTGTACTGATACTGCACTTCTGCATACTCTGTGCAGACTATTGGAGCGGATATGCTGAAGAAGTTAGGGGCTGACTCTGAAGATGTTCGTGTATTCTGTATAGAAGCTGCCACTTGTCCTTGGTAGTTTTAGACATTATTAATTTGTTCATGTAGTTTTCAAACAAAACGTGTATTTATTCATACCAGCTTTGTATAATCTAAAGTCTTAGAAGCTCATGATTCGTACTACCAGATCTTCGGTAAATTTGTAAACGTTCCGGTAAATTATAATTAAATTTTCTATAAGTTTTTTGGCTTGTTTCTTTTGTTAATTGGATCACCTATCCGGGTCAAGTTAGGTGCCATCATGACCTGCGATATTTGGGTCGTGACAAGGTGGTATCAGAGCACTAGGTTTGTAGGTTCTACGAGTCATGAGCAAGTGTCTAGTAGAGTCCTGCGGATCGGTATGATGACGTCCTTATCTATCTTTAGTAGGCTACAGGGCATTTAGGAAAAAAATTCCTTTTCTTCTTTCCTTATCGTGCGACCTTGTTTCAGCTTGAAATCTACGACTTTGACTCCTCCCAATCACTCATATGTGGTGTTGTGCACTTAGTATTCGTTATGTGCCGACGATCGGTGATGCTGTAGATAGATTACGATGTGTTGTCTAGCCTCAGAAGCAGATGTAGTGCTAGATATTCTAGTCGTTCATTTGTGGTATGAGGCAGGTTCATATGTCTGGGTTGTAAGCATAGATTTTGGAAGATTGGCTGGTGGCCTGGCTATTGTGACTAAGGTGGGTTCATGGAAATGTGTCGATTTGAGTATAACCGGTGGGCCATCTCCTGTATGATGAGTTTGGATTGTGTGTCTCGTGTGAGGTTTCTATTCGGTGAAGTGCATATGTGATCATTTCAGAGCATTTGGGAAAGTTGTTTGACTATTGCAATGATGGGTAAGCGCTTGGCAGAGTCTTCGGGGCTTTCTATCACCAGTATTGCATGGGTTTTTGAAGTATTTAGCTAAATAGTCGTGCGGGATCAACGCATGATGTGAGATATGGTAATTTGGGGTGCTGATGAGGTGATCTATGGCTTCGAGCTAAGTGGTGGAGTCTGTTAATAACGATCGGGTTGTAGGGTCATGGATCATATTAGTTTTCGGACCGAGATATTGCTTGGTTGTTTCTTTGTATGGTCATATGGTGATGAAGCACGAGTTGCTCGATGCGTATTAGTTGTGTATTGGATATAAGAGTAATATGAGTAGTTATCGAGAAGGTTCTAGAGAGTTCCGGGTCTTATGTAGCCTTTAAGAATTTTGGATTTGTTTGCGGGTGGGCTTGAAAATGGTAGCGAAAGGTAATCGGATCTGCGACATTTCCTTGTCAAGGAAGGTCTACATGTCAATGTTGGAGTGATGCAAGAAATGGATTTGGGTTCCTATGAAGTTCCCTCAAGACGGTCATATCGTATTGAGTATTTTTCGGGTTGGCAGTCTGCGTGACTCGATTGAGTCAAAGGCGATTAGTTTTGATTACTTGATTATGTATTACTGAGTTTTGGAGAATTAATCATGGTTATGACCACGGTCGGAGTTGATGTTTTCTACAGGTATAGACGCTATATTGCATGTGTGGTGTTCTCCTTGATTGAGTTAAATGAAAGATTCTCGGGGATGAGGTGTTCAATTTGCTTATGGTTCAGAGTTGACTATGAGACCTTCGTAGTGTTGCGAGTCAGCATGTTTGAGGCGACGCTCCATATGGGCTTGAAGGGTTTCCTGTACAGGGTTGCATTTTAGTTTTAGAGGGAAGGATACGACTTCTTGATGTCTCGGACAATTTCGGGTGTTTGAAGTCTTTTTGAGACTATGGGATTCCCATCGAAGTAGAGTTCGCCTGTTAGCAGGCACATTGTGTTTCGACTTATGGGTGTTTCTCCATGAGATGATGGAGTATCAATTACGTGTCAACTATTTGAGAAGCAGTATTGAGATTGGGTATGAAAATTCTAGTATTCATGAGGCTTAGAGACTGAATGTTCTTGTTGGCGGACTATTCCTTGATTACGAGTTGTGAATGAGTGTATAAGATTGAATGATTAATGGTAGGTGTTACGGAAAGGTTGCTATAGACTTTTGGAAGGTTTATGACATGTTTGAGGATGATCGAAATTTGGTTTGGGGATTATTTTGAGCCTGGTGAGGGTGTGTATTCTGTATCAGGTTGGATTTGCTTTCTCTTGCGCAGTTTATTCCACATGTATATCATCGGGGGGAGTGGATGTTATTCGCGCCTTGGTTTATGTCGTACGTTTCTCTCTTATGATATGACGGGTTGTGAGGGTTACATGATTCTTCGCACGCATATTGTGATTCAGTTTAGGCCTCATGGAACTATGGGCAAGGTGGCCTTTGTGATGTTGATTTGCTTATTGCACCATAGTTGTGCTTGACTTTCTCAGTATTGTTTGTTCCTAATGATTTTTCCCACAATTATATTTTGTACACTATGTTGTGCTTAATGTTGACGCACATGTGATCGGTGAGCCCGAGTATTATGGCTCGATGGGTACCTTGTATGGATTGATATGATGGGATCGGGTTGCACGTCGCAACGGTACAGTGATGAAATGTGGCTCCTTATTTCTATTTCGTGTGTTTTGCTTTCACCTTGTTGAGAATAGTTCATAGTAAAATGCTAAAATTTCCCTGTTTGTTTAACTTGCTTAGTAGTTTTCTTATTTAGTTTTCTTACCGTTATCTGTCATGTTTGAATTATTACTTGCTAGTGTACGGAACCGGCTGGTGAGGAGCTACATATGATTATTGTTGATACTAGTCGGTGTGGTTGCTTATGTTGGCTGAAATGAGGTTTCTAGATCTGGATTTGCGTTATTGAATTGTGATAAGGAAGGTTTGGAAGAATAACACTGTAGTTTATTGGGGATTTGGACAGTGGCCCTGGTCGGTCAAGTGAGTTTCTTGGCTTATTGATAAAATGAGTGGTTAAGCGGGTATGTGTGTTTCTTTCATAACCGGTAGGGTATGAAGGTTTTGGACGAGGTTCTAATCGATATGAGATTTGCTATCAGCGCCAGATTTGTTTTGGGCGGTAATGGTGGTCAGCAGTCCCTATTGTGAGTGTCATGATTTGGTACAACTGGTTCAGACTTATATAGTATGTAGCTGTGGGATTCGGGTCTTCTAATGAATTCTGGATGATAGAGTTTGAGTTCTAAGGTTTAAGGACCAAGGTCAAAATAAGGATCTCTAGTTATGTTGTGTTGGAAGGCTTATGTTGATCAGGGTGACGGGGATCACCCCGGGTTTATGCTTAGTAAGGTTACACCGTGATTTGGTAGCTCTGGAAAGACTCTTGGCACGTTCGAGGACGAACGTGTGTTTAAGTGGTGGAGAATGTGACGACCCGACAGGTCGTTTTGAGTATCTGCACTTCGCTCGGTATTTTGAGGGCTCGAGTATATCCGTGTTATATTATGGGACTTTTGGGTATGTTTGGATGTGGTCCTGAGGGGCTCGGGTGAGTTTCAGATAGGTTTGAGTTGCGTTGTGCTCGTTTTTCTTATGTTTTAACGTCGTTTCTTCACGCATGAATGGTACCACATTAAGAAAAAAAGCTCCGATTTCTATTTTTATTGAAGCATTAGATTCGTATCGTAATTACGGAGCCATAGCAAAAAGAATCGTCGAATTTGGATATCGTATGAGAAATTTAGGGTCATTTTACTAAACATTGGGTTGCGAGATTTTTTCCAGATTAATTACGAAGTTGCTACTGACGGCATATTTAAAAAAATTTGCACTATATGCAAATATTAAAACGTACATATCTTATTCATTATAAGGTCAAATTGAGTAATTCAAAAGCCTAACTTGACTAGAATTTCACAAGGAATCTATTGGAGGCATAAAAAGCGAGTTTCAGGATCGTTTGGCATGAGAAATTAGGCAGAATAGCGGGCAGAAAAATATATTATACTAGGGTTTGTTCATTCGGTCATATTTTGAGTTGGGGAGCTCAGATTTGGGCGATTTTGGAGGCGATATTCGCCGTATGGATTGGGTTAAGTGTTCTCTACTCAATTTTGGTTATACTTCATGAATCAATCTTCGTTTTTGGGATTTGAATGATGATTTCAAAGTGAAATTTGGAGGTTTTTGCCTAAAGTTTCATAATATGAATTTTTGAGTTTTGAACATCGATTTGGAGTCGGAATTGAGAGAAACTAATATGGATGGACTCGTTATTGAATGTGTTGTCGGATTTTATGAGTTTTATCGGGTTACGAGGCGTGGGCCTGGGTGTGATTTTTGTCCGAATTTGGGATTTGATTTAGGATTCGATTTTTATCATTTGGAATTATTTCCTTGGGCTTTATTTGATGTATTTGAGATGTTTTTGGCTAGTTTTGAGACGTTCGAAGTCACTATGTGCGTGATGGTATTTTTGGAGCATCGCTGGACTTGCTCGGTATTGTAATTGACTTGTTCGAGGTAAGAGTTTTGCCTAACTTTGTTGAGCGAATCTTTCTTCCTATTTTTCATTGTTTGCTACATGCGGGGGTGATACATATATGAGCTGACGAGTATATATGTATGTGCCGGGGTTTATCATGCTCTGGGGTAGATGACATTGTAATTGTGTTTTGTAAAATTACGTAATTTCCTTACTTCGTTTGATTTACTGATATTAAGAACATAGTATAAATGTTAGAAACAAAGACCTAGCCTAAGATAACTTGATCAAATTTGATAGATTTCTGGGAATACATTGATGTGTCTAGTTTTGTCATCTCTATGCGTGATCACTACTACATTGCTACAACCGATATATTTTTTTTGCTGGATTTTATACCTATGTTGCTAATAGATTGTGAGATTTGTGGAAATACTTGAATTATATGGCTATTGAGGGTTCATTGAAGCATTGTTGGCTTGTAAGTAGTGATTGAGAACTTTGTTTAGAATACTCGTTGAACACTTTCCTCGATATTATATATATACTTCCTACCTTGCCATTTTATTGATATTTATAGGCTTGGTGAGGAAGAGTGTAAATCACGAAGGGTGATGTCGTGCCATTTTTTATATTCATTATAATGTGAAGAAGAGTGTAAAGCACGAAGGGTGATGTTGTGCCATTATTTATATTCATTATCATGTGAGGAAGGGTGATGCCATGTCATTATTTATATTCATTATCATATGAGGAAGAGTGTAAAGCACGAAGGGTGATGTTGTGCCATTATTTATATTCATTATCATGTGAGGAAGGGTGATGCCATGTCATTATTTATATTCATTATCATATGAGGAAGAGTGTAAAGCACGAAGGGTGATGTCGTGCCATTATTATATTTATTATCATGCGAGGAAGAGTGTAAAGCACGAAGGGTGATGTCATGCCATTGTTTATATTCATTATCATGTGAGGAAGAGTGTAAAGCACGAAGGGTGATGCTGTGTCATTGTTTATATTCATTATCATGTGAGGGAAAGTGTAAAGCACGAAGGGTGATGTCTTTCCATTATTTTGTATTCATTATCATGTGAGGAAGAGCGTAAAGCACGAAGGGTGATGCCGTGCCATATTATTGAGAGTAAAAGCACGGAGGGTGTTATTGTGCAATTTCATTTATGTTGTTATGATTTTAATATTGTGAGGTCATGGCACGAAGGATTTTTCCGTGCAGGTGAGGATGAGGGACATGCATTATGATGTGATATGTGTTTCTCGTGTATACATTTTTGCCTTTAACTTGAGTTGTCAATGTCGCCATTACATATTTTGTGTGATATGTTGTTATTGTCTCGTACTTGACCTCTATCTTAATTGTTGTTGTGTTCTCCATACCTTTTTCTTACTTAACTTGCATATGTCATGCCTATTTCCTACTTTTATAATTATACTCATGTTGTATTTATTCTGTTGCACCTTAGCGTAAGTCTTCCTTAATGCTAGCTCTTCATGTCCTTACTTGTTAACTAGACAAGATCATGTGTTTCCTTTTTGTTTGCTATAGGCCTCCATCATGCTAGTTATTGGAAATTATAACCCTTTTTTTTAATTGTGGCCATTATCTCAATGCTCTCTGCTTAGTCTGTTACTGATGTTCTTTGATATTCTCGTTTATTATTGTTGCTTGCATATTCCCTCCCTTGTCATTTCTACTGTCGGTATTTATATCATTTGGTTGGTACTGTTTTACGCATATATGGTGAGGATGAGATAAATGCACGAAGGGTGTTTCCGTGCCGTTAGACTTTATTTCTTGAGTACTTTATCATACTATGAAAGTATATGAGGTGATTGTCGTGCATCGTGGGCTTTCGTTCTAAGGAAAGGGCCGGTTGAGATGTTGGAAACTGTTAAATTGTGATGCTTTCTGATACTCTTTTATTTCATGTTACAGTCGCATTGTGTACTTTATTCTATTATTTTGTCTTTCAGTCTTATTGCTAGTTTACATTATAGTGTTTACTAATGAGTAACTTTTAACTAAAGAATCTCGTCACTACTTCGACGGGGTTAGTCAAGATACTTACCAGTACATGGGGTCGGTTGTACTGATACTGGACTTATGCACACTCTGTGCAGACTATTGGAGCGGATCTGCTGAAAAAGTTAGGGGTTGATCCTGAAGATGTTCGTGTATTCTGTATAGAAGCTTCCACTTGTCCTTGGTAGTTTTAGACATTATTAATTTGTTCATGTAGTTTTCAAACAGAACGTATATTTATTCATACCAGCTTTGTATAATCTAAGTATTAGAAGCTCATGGTTCATACTACTAGATCTTGGGTACATTTGTAAATGTTCCGGTAAATTCTAATTAAATTTTCTATAAGTTTATTTGGTTTGTTTCTTTTGTTAATTGGGTTACCTAGCGGGTCAAGTTAGGTGCCATCATGACTTGTGATTTTTGGGTCGTGACAATTTTATACTGTTATAGGTAAACACGCATGTCAATTATAGGACAAATAGCTAATGACATTGTATTTGTTAAAAGGATGATAGTCATATTTGCAAAATTAATTAGGGAACCTGGTTCCCATGACTCAGGTTAGTAGTTCCTCTTACACTCATACGCATTTTGAACTTCTAGTGTACCACTTCATTAATCGTTTCCGCCCTTTTCCATATCTCTTAAACCCAAATGTCACACCCATTACAAACCGACCCGTCTACCCGTTCCATCGCGTCCATTTGTAACTAGTCCCTCTGTTGCCTCTAAATAACCCTAAAGAGAAGTCTCCCTCATAACTGTCTACATCAAAGCCATCAAACTCTCCCTCTCTCTCATTCTGAAAACCCTCTCTTTTGTGTCTTCACTCTAAAAAAATCACCATGTCTTCACAACAATCAGAGTCTCCAAAGGCCACTACTAAAATCCCTATTGTGTCTTTTTCCTATGGAGAATAACTATCAGAATCAGAGTCCCAACTTTAACCTATTGAAACCCCCATTTCCAACCAACCACCACCCACTTTTTCCTCCCCCACTCCATCGAGGTTTGGTTCCCACCGTGGCCGGAAAAATCAAACTCCTAATAAGTTTGTTGTTTTAACTCTCCTTTTTCTACAATAGAAAAGATGGAATTAGAAGGACTGGTGGAAGGAGAAGAAGGTACTAAGGTTTTGAGTTAGCGGGTTGAGGAAGAAAGTTTGGACCAAGTGGTTGTCACTAGTCTGGGTGGAGATGTGTCAACATCTGGTGTGTCTGACACCCCCAATGTTCAAGGTTTTGATATAAATGTTCTATCTTCATAAGGCAATGCTCTACTCACTCTTACTAATTTTACATTATTGGAAAATATGGGCGAGAAAGAAGCTATTGAAAATATGTTGTTTATTGTTGCTGAAAGGAGTCCGGTTTTGGAGTCTATATCTTGTTGTGTGAGTACTGGGGTTCATGGGGAAGAATGAGGGAATGGGGACTAAAATAGGGAGCTGGTGCCTCAAGGTGACATGTCACAAGTCAGTACTACATGAGAGCCAATAGAAGGACTTGGTCCTTCTGCCTAAGAGAAGTTCTCTGCTCCTACTTGGGATGAAACTTCATGCTTTACGAAACAGCCCCTGGACAGTACTGACCAACTCCCTCTCCCTCACTTTGATGCAACTCCTTTAGACTTGTGTATCTTGAATAAAGTCTGTGTCTGAAGCAAAAGGAGATGAAAGTGAAGAGGACTATGACAATGTGTTTGTTGCCCTGTTCATCGCTTCTAGGTGTGGTGGTACAACTTCTTAGAAGTCTGCTATTAAAAGACCAGCCACTAGGCAGCAGAAAACGTTTCCCTTGACAATGCTTTAAAGGAGAATAAGGAGAAAAAGAAGAGAAAAAGACTGGTGAAAAGTAGATTAATTGATGAGTATTTGCCTTCAGCTAATGTTGTGGAAGTTGAGGATGAAGAGGTGAATGAGGAACCTACTTCCCTTGTTCATAAATCCTCAATGAAGATTGTGTCTGTGAAACAAAAGAGGGTATCATTTGTGAACATTGTTGAAACCGGTGGTGAAGAAAGTGCTGAGAAGAAGGAGTCTAGTGAGAAGGAGAAGCCTGCTGGAAAGGAGAAAGATTTTGGAAAAAAGAAGTCTCACAAAAGAAAGCCAAGCGGCAGTGAAGAACCTGGTTCCTCAAAAAAGGCTAGAGTTGATGTGTCTGAGATTGAAAGGACAACAAAGTTGAAAAAGCAAAAAGTCATGTGGGTCCAAGTTTTTGATCCGGACATTCTTGACAATTTCAACATGAAGCAGTTGGTTGAAATTTGAGAATTTCATAAGTGGACTCATCTCATCACTATTCGAAGTCCACAAGTCAATTAAGAGGAAGTTCGCAGTTTCTATGTTGATATGTTCATTGTGGAAGGTGATACAATTTGCTTGAAGGTTAATGTCGTGTACTTTGTGATTGATGAAACTGTACTAGGAGATATTCTTGAGGGGACTATTGAGGGGATCTCAACTGTTGAGGGGACCTATTCCCCAAGTTTTAGAAAGCTTATTCTAAAGCCTCAGGTTGTTCAAAAAGGGGAACGAGTGCACAAGAAGGAACTGCTTGCAGAATACCAACTCCTATTTGAGTTGGTGAACAAGGTCATGCTACCTCTTGTTGATACCCAATTTTTCCTCAACATATTTTGAAATTGCATATATAGCTTCAAAATCATGTATCAATAGCAATTGATATTTTTTCATATTTTTTCTATATTTTTATTAATTTATCCAACATTTTATTTCCAGTAAATAATTATAAAATGGCATTGCAAATGATTTCAAAAGCATTTTCTTGGTTTCATTAATTGTTTAGGGTCCTACTAAGACCAAATTATTTCACAATTAGCCAAATTGGCTCCGTTTGGCTATAATTGTAATGACTTTACAATTATAGCCCAATTATATGATTTTATGCTATTTTTATCCAGAAATTAATTATTTGTATCT
The DNA here is from genome assembly GCA_005239495.1 of Nicotiana undulata. Lineage (NCBI taxonomy): Eukaryota > Viridiplantae > Streptophyta > Magnoliopsida > Solanales > Solanaceae > Nicotiana > Nicotiana undulata. The sequence goes on from ML300170.1 coordinate 49,165, forward strand.
TAAAATACTAAATAAATCATTGTTACCTATTTTCTATGCAGGAAATTCATTTTGTACAATTATCAGCTATTTTATAAATTGTTTTATTTAAATCAATTGGGTATTTCACAACTAGCCACTTTTATTTCGATTATAGCCTAATTAATCAAGACCCTAGCCCAATTAAAATATCCCAAAGACCCCAGGCCCAATACACTATCCTACCCGACCCAATCTTGTGTTTAATATGGACCGTTGATCAATTTTGATCGACAACCCAGATTAACTTTTTCCTTAATTAATCCCTAAAGACTACCCTTCCCCTCTCTCATTTCACTCTCACTCTCTCCGGTGTTACATCTCTCATCTCTCTCAACTCTCTCTGCTAACCTAAGCTCTCACCTGCTGTCGCTTTGCCGGAAACCATGGTGGTCTCACCACCCTCCCAGCCTCATGGCTCTCTTCCTATGCCGGGTATCACTGCCTTGAGGTCCTCATGGGAACTAGAAGGTGGTTCACTCACCTCCCAAGGGGTTTTCATGCCATTCTCAGGCCGTTAATGGTCGTCCGAGTAAGACTCTACCATCTCCGGCTAGAATCTGTGGCTTCTAGGTCGGTTCTCTTTCTCTTTGGGTTATCTCTATGAAACCCTAACTGTAAACTCTTGATTCTCTTAGATCTGTAAAATATCTGGACATATTATGAGTTATTTTCCCTGTTTCCCTAAAAAGGTTTTTTGATTTTTCAAAATAACTCTTCATCTTCAAGTTAGGGTTCTTAAACCCTTCTCAAAAATGGTTTTCCTTCTGATTTTCAATGTTATTCTATGGTTTTCATCATGTTTAAATGTTTATATGTGTTTCTCTCTTTTTTATCTAAGTTATTATTCTAAAGCCCTAAGTTTCTTGGTTTTTCATCTGTGATTCTGAGTCCATCTTTGAGTATATGTTTGATAAATTTGCATATGTGTTCGTTTCTCATGAATATTCTATGATTCTGTGATTTTTACCCTATGTTTGCTTGCTAGGATTTCTGATTTCGATTATTCCTACTTGTTATATGTTTATTCCCAAAGATTTGTGCTAAGTTCTGATTTTCTATGATTCTACTTTGTTTTGTTCATCAATATTTTTGATTCTTCACTTATTCTGCCTCTATCACGTTTATTATGTTAATTTAGACTATGCTCTATATGAGCCCTAATTTTTATATGATTTTTACCCTACTCGACCTCTTGAAGTTCTGATTTGTGGCTATCATTCATAGAGTCATCCTAAATCAGTACTACTTTCTATTTGTGAGTCCCTGAAACCATGTGACTGATTCTTTATTGATCTTACATGATATTCTCTACTGATTTAACCTTGTGGAAAATCTCTTGACCTTATTCTATGGACAATTATGCTGTTAATTGATTTTGAGCATTTCCCTTAACTAAGATATGCTGATTTCCTGCCTGTATCATGTCTGCCCTTCATTTGGGATATTTTCCTTTGATTAATACCGATTCCCCTGTAATTGATACCTCACTCTGGTGATTTCCTTACTGATTTCCTGTATTCTTGTTATTTTTCCCTTATTTTCTATGGTTGATTCTGCTGTCAAACTAATTCATATATACTTCACTTAAATAGAATTCTGAACTTGGCCTTACTTACATGCTCTATACCTATACTATATTTATGCTACTTCGTTATGTGTTATAATCAGCTTTGTAAGATTTCATTTCCTTATTTTATCACCTGCTTAGTACCGTTTGAGTATGACCCCTTCATTAAGGGAAGTCCTTATACTAATTTGATTCTAATTGGAATATATTTCTATAATTACTGTTGAACTATTATTTTTACCTTATTTTGCTACCTATTTTCGAAATATAAGTACCTTGCTTTTTCATTAGCAAAACATGAACACAGATTGTTCAAAACACTCTCTATGACACAAAAGTTCACTTCTGCTCTCTTTTCTTTGGCTACTATATTCTTTGGTTCTTCACTCTATGGTTGCTCTCTTATACACTAGTATGTCTTGATTTCAATTTAAGTCTCAAAAGCAACATGTTTATTTTGCTACTTCAATTCATTCTCTTTCTAGTATGTTGTGATGACCCAAAAGGTCATCCTGTGTATATTTAGCTAAAACTGTGTTTAGAGGCCCCAAGAGCCTCCGTAAATCTCACCTTGATGTGCGTGTGCAGCCCGACGTGTAGCCGGGAAGCCTTTATGTGGAAACTTGATAAAAATTTGAATTTATGGTAATTAATTGATTGAAGTTGACTTTGGTCAACATTCTTGGTAAACGGACCCGGACCCATGATTTGACAGCCCCGGAGGGTCCGTAGGAAAATATGGGACTTGGGCGTATGCCAGTAATCGAATTTCGAGGTCCCTAGTCCGAGAAATAAATTTTTAAAGAAAATTGTTTCCTGAAAATAATAAAGACTTTTGGAAATGGAATTTGATTTGAAACCTGTGTTACCGAGCCCGTATTATGGTTCCAGAGTCCAGAACAGGTTCAATATGTGTTATTTGAGTTATCTGTGAAATTTGGTAAGGAACGGACTTGATTTGACGTGTTTCAGATAAAAAAATGGACTATTGAGAGTTAATGGAATTTTGAGAAAATTATATAGAAATAAGGATTTCCTTAAATTTGAAATTTGGTTTGGAACGTGATTTTATTTTATCGAGGTCCGAATGCGATTCCGAGACCGGGAATGGTTCAGTTATGTCATTTATGACTTGTCTGCAAATTTGATGTCATTCCGAGTTGTATAGGTCGGTCTGGCTTATTGTTTTATAGAAATCAAGAACTTGAAGTTTCTTAGGCTATGGTTTTAGGGGTTTTGGGGTGTGATTTTGAGATTTAGCGTTGTTTTGGGTGTTCCGAAGGCTCGAGCGAGTCCGTATTATGATTTAGGACTTGTTGGTATATTTGGACGGGGACTCGGGTGGGCCCAGGTGCTTCCCGGACACCCATCGGGGCTAAAAACTAGCTAAAATAGTTGCTGGTGCAACTGTTGCTGGTGTGTCCGCAGGTGCGGGATCGCTCCTGCGGTACCAGCCTCGCAGGTGCGGAAGTTCCGCAGGTGCGGTTCCTTTTCCGCAGGAGTGGAGCCGCATGTGCGGTCTCCAGCTCCGCAGGTGCGGAATCCCTGTAGGCCAGACTGTTTTAAATGCAAAAAGAACTCAGGATTTCTTCATTCCCTTCTTACAAAAAAATCCATTAGAGACTTGTGAGCTTGGGAAGAACACATCACGACCTAGCTACTGTTAAGGTAAGTTAATTCCTTCCTAATACTAGTTTCATGCATGAATTATTAATAGGGTTTACTACTAAATTAATGGAAAATCAAGAATTGGGTAGTAAATTTAGGGTTCTTGAGAAAATTTGTGTATTGTCCGTTTAATGTTATGAATTCAAGTAGAAACTTCATATTAATGATCCTTAGGCTATGTGTGAGTGATTCCTTCGATAATTTTCGGGATTCGAGCATGCGGGCCCGGGGTCGAATTGTGGTATTTTTGGAAGAATGATAGAAAATGTATAATTAGGCTTTGGAATTGGTTTATTGAGTAATTATTGATGTAATAAATCAATTATGTCTAGATATTATCGATTCAGACTTGGATTCGAGAGGAAAGGCTGTGATTGAGGCTTGACTTGCATTTTGAAGCCGAGGTAAGTGTTTGGCCTAACCTTAGCTTGAGGGATTAGGTATAGAGTCTTATTTTCTATGTGTAATTCATGTCCAACGTATAGGTGAGGTGACGAGTACCTATATGTTGCGGTCAAGCATGCCCGTGAGTCAATTGTGATGAATTACACCGTGTTCTTGATATTCTCTGTACTATGAATAATTGGTGATTTAGAAGTGATACATTGATGTTGTTTCACGACGTGGGAAATTATTGATTAATTGTTCAGTTGAGGCTCTTACTTTTGAAATTTCACTTGTGAGCGAGTTTGGTTATAGTTGAGTCCCTTGCCGGGACGATAGAATTTTATTGAGTACTTTTGTACATTTGAGATTTCTTATTGTTAGTTTCACATTATATTGTTGTTTTTGTATTATTTATCGCATGAGGGGACATGCCGTGCTGATTGTTTATTATTTATCGCACGAGGGGACATGTTGTGCTGATTGTTTATTATTTATCGTACGAGGGGACATGCCATGCTGATTGTTTATTATTTATCGCACGAGGGGACATGCCGTGCTGATTGTTTATAATTTATCGCACGAGGGGACATGCCGTGACGATTGCTTATTATTTATTTATCGTACGAGGGGACATTCCGTGCCGATTGTTGATTATTTATTGCACGAGGGGACATTCCGTGCCGAGTGGTTGTTTTTTATGCACGAGGGGACATTCCGTGCCGAGTGATTGTGAGACTATGCACGAGGGGACATGTCGTGCCTGTTGTTGTTCATTACCTGTTATGAGATGTTAAATACCTGCTTTTACTTTCACATTTCAGTTATCATCCTGTTCTACTGTGCTAGTAGTTGTTGCCCATTTTATCCCCCAGCATGTTCTCCCCGTATCTGCTTTTACTTGTTTATTTCCGTCAATATTTTCATGTTATTATATAGAATTGCACAGGTATGTATATTCTGTCGGTCCTAGCCTCGTCACTACTTCGCCGAGGTTAGGCTCGTCACTTACTCAGTATATGGGTCGGTTGTACTGATGCTACACCTGCACTTCTTTATGTTGTGCAGACTTCACAGCCGGACCCAGCGGGCATTGACGGGGGGAGCATTCCATCAGTTCATTCAGGAGACATCGAGGTAGACCCGCAGATGTTTGTGGGCCTTGGCGTCACCTTCCACCCTTCTCTTTCAGTTTTGTCTTATTCCATAGTTTCAAAGACAGTCATATGTACTTATTTTCAGACCATTGTATTTAGTAATCTCATAGACAGTTCGTGAGTATGTGACACCAGTTCTGGGTTGTATTTATGGGTTTTATTTCGAAGCTTGCTATATTAATTTTAAACTTCGTTAGCTTTTATATTGTTGACCACCGTTGGCTTAATTATCTTGTTCATTTTAGTTGTTAATGAGTTTATTTAGTTCGAACGTTGGCTTGTCTAGCGGGTTTAACGTAGGCGCCATCACGGCCTGAAGGTGGGATTTCGGGTCGTGACATCTATTTTTTCTTATGGTTTTGTTGTTTGTTTTCAACCTGCATCTAGTATGTCTACTTTATTTCTTATCAGCATGCTTCTAAATGTGTACCCTCCCTTAGACTCAACATGTTTATAAAATGTTATCCCTTTTTAGACTCTACTTCAAATATGTTTCTCTGATTACTAGACTTTTTCTGTGGTAAAACAATATGGACCTTATGATTACTTGGTTCTGTGTGAGTTTGAAATACATGCTACCTTAATCCCTTGAATCCCCTTAGGATTTCTTTGATTCTGAACCTATGTGTGACTCTACCTACTATGTGCTTACCCTTATATGCTCTATACTTTTCCCCAATTCCTCATTACCCTGTTTGTGGTTGCTGAACTTGTCTTAGTTCTTTGTTCTATGTGTGCTACTGAACCTGTTATGATCCTAAGATCGGCATGTTGTTTGTTCTGATTGCCCTACTCTCTTCAAACTGTTTCATCGAATAAATTCCTCTAGTATTCTTGCAAAACTCATTACAAACCAGTCTTTCTTGTTCAAACTGTTTTCCTACTCAAATCCTTACAAAACTATGTCAAGCACTCTCACTCTACTCTTAGACATCTAAGTTCTGCACCTCTAATGTGTGACTGCTTTGGGATCCCTATGAGATCCCTGTGAACTCTGATGCATTAGAGTTGGCCCTTCCACACTGCACTTACTCAACTATGGATATAAAATCTGGGTGTGAGCACTGCCCGGGATCCCTTGAGGTCCTTGGGGAACTCTGACACACCCAGATTATGTGAAAGGCTGTGAAATACCACCTAGCATTGGAAACTCTGGAAATGTGGGCCTATTGGTAGGCTCCCTATAGTATAACTTCTTATTTTTCTTATCTATTTATGTAATTCATTCAATAATGGTTTGTAATAATTTATTGTAAACAAATTTTGGGGATGGATAGTGAAAAAGGGGAAGGGTAGCTATGCATGTTATATCAAAGGGTAGAAACCATGCTCCTAGGTTTACATTTCTTTTGTGCGCTATATAATTCATGTTTAGGATTAATACGTGTGAAGCATATCATGCATTAGATTCCGTGCCTCCTAGGTTTCATATATACTGTTTTCAGCATCTCATTTTGACATTATCACTTAGAAATCCTATCTTTAGGATAAATGACAACATTGACACAAACTATGAATATTTTGAGACCATGTCTAATGATGTAACCTGCTTTGCATTTAGAAATCATGTTCTAGGAAACTCTGCAATCATGTTGTGCATTTAGAAATCCCACTTTTAGGAATTCTGCATACAAATCACTCTGCCTTACATATGCATATTAGATACCATGTTTAGGATCGTGTTCGTACTCGCTCAATTACACCTAGCTTAACTACTGATGCATGAGGAATGATATAAAAACAGTTTCACTCTGTTTCTAAACAATTGGCAATAATCATGTACTTTGCAGCACCTAGAACAGCATGTTTAGGTAAAACAAGTTATAACAGTTTTTCCTTAATAATTTTGGTAACTACTGTACACTGTCCCACGCCTAGGCAAGCCTTAGGTGATTAAAATTTCTAAAACTGGAAACTGCCTCTTTGTGTTAGTTGCTTAATGCTTAACAAACTTAAATCAGTAGGCAAACTTGTTAGGCCCCTGTTTCTGAGTTATTAAATAAATATGCATATCTCTGGTGTTCTGATACTCACCTAGATATCATGTCGTGGGATCCTGTTTAATAATACTTCCCTTATTTGTGTTTGAGTCGTGCTGCTTATCTGCATTATATGTGGAGGTAAACCCGAGCCTCTTATTTGTTCCTTCTTGTTTATTTGCTGAAGTCCTATTTGTTATTGCTTGTCGCCTTAGTATTTTCTCCTTTAAACCTTAGGGGTATGTCTAGAACTGCCTATAGGTAGAGGTCCTAAACTCCTCCAAGGCCATTAAGAAGGGACGGGTAACAACACGCAATATAGGTCGTTAATTAAAATTCGCTTAAATAACCGTTAAGGGGTGGGAAAGGGTAAATATGGATATGATGACCGGTGTGCTAATGCCACGTGTAGCCCCTATTTTGAGGAGTGATTATCGGGCATTGTACCGATGTGATCCTATAGGATAAAAACCTAGGAGTCCCCCCTATCCTTTACATATGTGTCTAGACTATAAATCTTTCAAAAACCTTATCCTTAGGCTTTAATCTTTTCACGTGTGCTTTTACATGTGTTCTTACACTGTAAACTCTTTCAAAACCCTTACTTGTTTAAACTTTAATTGCCTATCTGCTACTTGCTTAAATTCACAAAGTTGTTTGGCCGGGAACCACAATTGTGGACTCTGAGGGGGGTCTAACACCTTCCCCTTGGAATAATTTCAAGCCCTTAACCTATCTCTGGTTATCCAAATCCGTGTTTGTAAATGACCCTTAGTAGGTTCCCTAACGCACCTTAATCCGTTAGGTGATGACTCTCTGATTCCTTGTATACCCTTTTCCCAAAAGGAAATGAGTTATCCCGATAATGTCAAGAACCCTGGCCGATCCGAAAGGAGGAGTTAAAAAGGGGGCACGACAGCATGGCGAATCTGCTGGGGACTTCTAGGCTTTTACCATTTCAAACTACTTTGTGAATTTTCACCTCTTCCCTTTCCCCTTGTGTGCAATTAATTGTTTATTTCCTTCAAGTATTTAATTTTTCTCAAAAGCAAACTAACATGTTTCCTTGTTTTCCTTTGTAATCGCTTTCAATTACAACTGTCGTATTTACTAATTTCACAACGTGCAAATACATGACTACATGCCTTTACTGCTTATTTATTGCATAATCATGCTCAACATCATACTCCACTCGTGCCAATACAAATCCTATAGCAACGCTTGATGAGTAGTTGTGCCCTTCCTATTTTATATCACCCCTAAATTCGGAAAGGCTTATTTGCGGTAAAACTAGTCGATCAGCGGCGCAGTCAACGATTCCGTGCCTTCCCCCTTGAGTTGTCCGCTCAAGGGTACCAGTATAAAACCCCATAGAAACCTTACTCTGTTATATTGTACATGCATCATGGTCAAACCTATCTGGGTTGGTGTGTTGTCCGCACAATAACCCTTTAAGACAACCTTGTCCAAAGTCCACCGGTATTTCATGATCCCAACGGGCATCATCACGTTCTGTGCATTTATTTGGAGAACTAAATGCTTGTATGCTAATCGTATTGTGTAAATAGTCGAATCTGGTGGGGGTAAGGGTCTAACTATGTTTGTCTTGCAGAAATATGAGGCACGAGGTCCCTATATTCGGCATGATCAACAATATCCCCCCAAAGCTCCTAAACTGGTGGGAGGATCTTCACTCTAGCGATAAGAAACTTGTCAAGAAATACTTGGGTAACTTACCGTCTCTCCTAGACATCCAACCTAACAACATGTTAATCGAGGCTGCCGCACTATTCTGGGATAGCGAAAGAGCCATCTTCCGCTTTGGGGACATTGAGATGACACTGTTGCTAAAGGAAATAGGTGGACTAACTGGGTTAGTCTGGGAAACCCCTGGACTATTGATGCCTCAGAACCGCACATACAAGAGTTTTCTGAAAATTATGGGTCTAAAGAAGAACGCTGAGTTAGAATGCTTGAAGCAGTCATACACCGTAGTCAACGAGTACTTATATGAAAGGTACGGGCACATCAAATCATACCGTACCTACCATGACGAATTTTCCATTACATCTCTGGGACACATTCACCGTAGGGTATTTGTCTTCATTGTTTGCTTCCTGGGGTTAATCGTGTTTCTAACAAAGAAGGAAAGGATTCACACTAGGTTAGCTATGGTAACCAAGACTTTGATGGAGGGAATTGACGGGCAAATTTTCAGCATTGTCCCAATGATCATAGCAGACATTTATCGAGCCTTAGAACGCTGTCAAAGAAGAGCTAAACACTTCGAAGGTTACAATCTGTTACTACAACCGTGGCTCTTAGAACATCTCCAAAATGGTCAGTACCAGCAAGAATTTCCGCGAAAGGCATGGAACGACCACATTGCCTTCCATCACCCTAAGCTGATGACATACATTCCCGATAGGTTTTCTCAGCCAGAGACTGCCAAGGAATGGGTAAAGCTTTTTGATAATCTAACTGAGGAACAGATACAATGGATGTTCGAGTGGTTTCCAATAGACAAATACATTGTCAGGTCCAGGGATGCACCACACCTGGTGCTAATCGGTATGAGAGGAATATATCCTTACGTTCCTCTCCGGGTTATGAGACAAGAAGGCAAAAAGCAAATTGTACCAATGGTCGACAAGATGAGCCATTTTCGAGCTGACTTTCAGGATGATGATATAACCTACAAGTTTCAAGCCCAACATATGTGGCACTGCAAGATCATAATGGAAAGAAACACAATTGAACCAGACAGGTATCAAGCAGGTTGTGCACCTTTCTACTCCGGATGGTTAGAAGACAACTTGGATGGGTTAATCAGGCCAGGGACCGGCCGAGGTCATAGAACCATAGATGAGAGTGCCGAGACTTAGGTCAAGTACAATCGGTTGCCCAAGAGGATTCATGAGTGCGAAAGTGAGCACTGTGAGATACATGAAACCAACAAGAGATTGATTGAAGAATGGAAAGACATGGCCGTCTGTTCCAATAAGAAGTTGGAATACTTGGAGCGAGGCATAGTCAAGCTGGAAGGTAAGATCATCAAGAGAGTTGAAGACTGTCAAAAGGCTGAGGGGAATGAAGGCGGACATCTAGCTAGAGCATATCTACGGCTAGGACTTCGCGAGCTGGGGAACCTATTTGATGGAATCAAGGATGCCGAATCTGGGGAAGGTCCTTCTGGGACCAAGTAGGATAGGATGTCCTTTTTCATTTTATCAAAGTAATAAGGCCCAGGGCCATTAGTGACTTTATTTCTTGCTACTTATTTTAGTGTCGTTTTGGGTTCGTCTATTTTTTACATTAATGAAATGAGGCATTCACATGAAAGTTCTCCAAATCAATTTTTTGCTAGGCCTACCTCGGGCACAACGAGGCTCCCAAATTAGGACGCGCTTTATATTCCAGCACTATGTGTTTAAATACTACAATACTTTTCATAATCCTCACTGACTTGGCTACCTTTTGTTTTTGTTTTTGTTTTTGTTTTCTTTCTTTTGATTATTCCCCTCCCCAAAGGTTGGTTCGTGCATTCTGGATTCATCATCATATTATACAACATCCAGGGGCCCTCCGCCTCCTCCTCCTCCTAGTCCACCTAAGGGAAAAAGCAAAGGCAAAGGGAAAATGGAAGATTCGAGCAATATTGGGAAGGACAACACAACGCCATTTGAACGAACAGAAGTTGCTGACGGCCATGGTATTCTGGTTCAGAACGAGGCTATGACACAACTCGAACAAAAGTTGTTGAAACTCCAAGGGTAGCTTGAGCAGGTTCGAAATTTGGCAAATTTATCCTTCACACTCAGTGTTCCAGATGTCAACCATCCAAACATTCAAAATCCCATACTTCCACATAATACCCCAAACAAACAGAATCCTTCCACAACCCATCACCACTCCACTCCACCAAAGATTCAAACTCTTCCACCACAGTACAATGCTTGCCACACTCTAAGAAATACTTCACTACCCGTCCCCGAGCCACAAAACTCCACAAATGACCACCTTTACACCTAGACACCAGGCCAACACAACAACCCCATCTACGCGGAGACTTTTCCACACTCCACCCAACCCATTTCATACACGCCTGAATCCAGTGAGAAGGATTTGCTTATCAAGAATTTGGCTGAAGAACCTAAGAAGCTGACTAGCCGAGTGCAAGGTGTTGAGGGAAGCAAAGGAGTTGAAGGGCTGAACTATGAAGATTTATGCATACATCTCGATGTCGAACTACCCGAAGGATACCAATCTCCTAAGTTCGAGATGTTCGACGGTACAGGTGATTCGAGGGTCCATTTGAGGACCTACTGTGATAAATTGGTTGGAGTGGGAAAAGACGAGAAGATTCACATGAAGCTGTTTATGAGGAGCCTAACAAGGGATGTTCTGTCTTGGTACATCAGCCAAGATCCTAAGAAGTGGTCCAACTGGGTGAACATGGCATCATACTTCATGGAACGGATCAGGTTCAATACAGAGAATGCTACGGATGTGTTCTATATTCAGAATCTTAAGAAGAAGCCCACAGAAACTTTTCGTGAGTATGCTACTCGCTAGAGATCTGAAGCAGCTAAGGTCAAGCCCGCCCTAGATGAAGAACAGATGAACAAATTCTTTGTACGAGCACAAGACCCATAATATTTTGAGCGGCTGATTGTAATTGAGAACCACAAATTCTCTGACATTATCAAGCTGGGTGAGAGAATTGAGTAAGGGATCAAAAGCGAAATGGTTACAAATTTTGAAGCATTGCAGGCTACGAACAAGGCCCTGCAATCTGCAGGTGTCTCCAAGAAAAGAGATGTGGGAGCCGTAATGGTTGCATAGAGGACTAAATCCTCGCTAAAATACCAAACCTACCAAACACCCCCACTCACATATCAACCAACACCAACATACCAAGCACCCTAGCCCACATACTAGTCAGCACCTCCACCAACATACCAGTCATCTCCCCCACCTACCTATCAGCCAAAATCTCCCAAATATTTCCAACCAACTCCTGTTTAAAATACCTACAACTATCTCACTTCCAATCTCCCCATGCTCGCCCAAACATCCCGAAACCTCAACCCAATTTTGATCGCAGGCCTCCTAACCAATAGACTGCCATCGTTGAGCCTATGGACCAACTATATGAAAGACTGAAAGTTGCTAGTTATGTCACTCTTATCCCTACTGTAACCCTTGAGAACCCCTCTCAATGGGTTAATCAAAATAAGACTTGTGCATACCATTCCAGCATAAAGGGACACACGATCGATGAGTGCCACTCACTGAAAGACAAGATACAATCTCTGATTGATAATAAGGTCATTCTAGCAAAGGAATCTACTCCCAATGCCCGCGACAATCCGCTCTCGGACCACAAGGGTGGAGGAGTCAACATGATTGAGATAGAAGAATCCTAGAATGGTCGATCTAGTTGATCATAGAAGGTGATGACTCAAAGAAGCCAGCAGTCACTCTTAATCCCATCATAGTATAGATTCAACCATCTGGAGGTGTTGAGGTAACGTCGTTAGTCCCACTTGAGTTTGAAGTGGCCCGCCTGCAGACACACATGTGCCAATCGAGGTTGAAGTTATGCCATCTTCTAAGGCACCCGTCCCATTCAAAGTGAAAGTAGCTGCACCAATCACAGTGGCGATGTCAACCATGCCACCCTTTTACACCAATTTTATACCATGGGATTATGTAGCTGAGGCAAGAAAGAAAAGGCAAAATTAAGATAGAAGAAGCTAACGCTGCACAGGGAATGACAAAGGCCGGCAGGGTCTATACACCTGAACATTTGACAGAATCCAGTAAGCAGGCTTCCAATAGGCCACCCATAATTGAGACAGGCCCAGATGATCTCTGGAGGAAGGTGCATGCCAAAGAATAAGTTGAACAAAACCCCAGCCCAAATATCCATTTTGTCATTACTGCAGAATTCAGAGACGCGCATAAATGCTTTGATGAAAGTGCTGAACGAAGCATATTGACAAAATAACATCACCTGTGGGAAAATGGCCAATATGGTGGGTCAGGTATTGGAAAGTCATAAGATCACCTTTCACGAGGACAAGCTGCCACCTAAAGGGTTAAGTCATAACAAAGCACTGCACATCACTATGCAATGTTAGGACTACTTCATCACTAGGATTCTGATTGACAGGAGATCCAGCCTCAACATATGTCCGTTGACAACGCTCAAGAAATTGGGCAAGGGGCTGTACGAGATAAAAGAAGGGTCGATGAATGTGAAAGCTTTTGATGGTTCTCAAAGGTCCACCGTCGGTGAGATCAATCTTTGTTTGCAAATGGGACCTACGTGGTTTGAAGTTGATTTTCAGGTGATAGACTTATCAGCATCTTACAACTTATTATTAGGACGACCATGGATACATGTCGCTGGGGCTGTGGCATTGACATTGCATTAGGCAGTAAAATTTGAATGGAACCACCAGGAAGTGATCATCCATGGGGACGAAAGCAATCCTATCTATAGTCGCCAAACCATCCCGGTGGTTGAAGGTAGGAGAAGGTTGGGTGGGACAGTAAGATCTCAAGCATACTGAACTGGAGTGGGTACGAGCCTGGAAAAGGACTCGGTAAGAATCTGCAGGGGATTTCCAAGCCAATACAGCTAAAGCGCCATTGCACCACTTTTGGTCTGGGATACAAGTATACATGGAAAGAGTGCAAGAAATGGTCGCCACAATGGCGTGATCCTTATTACCTATTGGAACATCCGATACCGCATATGGAGCATACCTTTCAGCAGGCCGATATTATATGGGGGTCATAGGAAGAAGAAGCACTGGCAGCCCTAAAGAACTTATTCTTGGAAGATGATGACATGGACTGTTGCGTCATTGTTGAGGAGGAGGAGGAGGAAGGCCCTTCCATTCAAGCCGTGAGCAAAGGATCGTCCCTTAAGAATTGGACTATTAGAACAGCCAGGGCCCGACGAGTCCCGGGGTAGCAAGGCTGAACAAGCATTGTTTATTTTTGGTTTGCTAAATGATTTCATTTCCGCATCTTTCATTTCTACAATAAGATCTTCAATATTCTAAAAACATTTACTCAATTTATCAAAAGCACTTTTATGTTTTTATAAATCAAAATTTATTATTATCATTTTTTCTCTCATTACTTTATCTATACAGCATTACTATTACTTGTCTTGATGAATCAATTACTGTGACAAGCAACGAGACAACGCAATAAAAGGATAATGATTCGAAAGAAGAGGATGATAGAATACCTGATGAAATTGTCAAGGATGTTTAGAATTTTGATAACAGACCTAAGTCCAACCTGGACGAGACTGAGGTCGTCAACTTGGGAGATTCAGAAAATATCAAAGAGACTCGCATCAGCATTCATTTGTTACCATCGAAGAAATAGGAATATACACAGTTCTTGAAAGAGTATGAAGATATATTTGCATGGTCGTACGATGACATGACTGGTCTGAGTACATCCATTGTGGCTCACAAATTACCAACCAATCCAATGTGCCCGCCGATAAAGCAAAAGATCAGAAAATTCAAGCCTGCCATGAGTTTGAAAATCAAGGAGGAAGTTACCAAGAAAATCAACGCCAAGGTTCTCAGGGTGGTTGAGTATCCGACATGGTTAGAAAACATGATGCCAATGCCCAAGAAGGATGGGAAGGTTAGAGTCTGTGTCGACTACCAGGATCTCAACCGGGCCAGTCCGAAAGATGATTTCCCATTACCAAAAATACACATTTTGATTGACAATTGCGCCAGGCATGAACTTCAGTCGTTCGTGGATTACTTTTCCGGTTACCATCAGATTTGGATGGATGAGGAAGATGCTGAGAAAACGGCTTTCACTACGTCGTGGGGAGTATACTGCTACAAGATGATTCCATTCGGCCTAAAGAATACTAGGGCCACCTACATGAGGGCTATGACCACGATATGATACATAAAGAGATCGAGGTGTATATGGATGACATCATTATCAAGTCCAAGAAAGCCACCGAACTCATAGCAAATATAAGGAAGTTCTTCAATAGGTTGCGGAAATACAATCTGAAACTAACCCCGCAAAGTGTGCATTCGGGGTTCCTGCAGGGAAATTGCTCGGGTTCATCCTCAGCCACCGAGGGATAGAATTGGATCCGTCAAAGGTCAAGGCCATCCAAGAGTTACCACCACCGAGGAACAAGAAAGATGTGAGCGTTTCCTAGGTCGCCTTAACTACATCAGCCGGTTCATAGCACAATCCACGGCCATACGTGAACCATTCTTCAAGATGCTGAAGAAAGATGCTGCGACCAAATGGACCGAGGATTGTCAAAAGACCTTCGACAGAATTAAGGAGTACTTGTCAACACCGCCAGTTTTGGTACCGCCAGATCCAGGTAGACCCTTGCTACTCTACCTCGCAGTGTTAAACGGAGCTTTCGGTTGCGTTCTGGGGCAGCACGACGGGACGGGGAGAAAATAGCAGGCCATTTATTATCTAAGTAAGAAGTTTACTCCATACGAGGCTCGATATTCTCTGTTAGAACGTACTTGTTGTGCTCTAACCTAGGTAGAACTGAAGCTGAGGAATTACTTCTATGCCTACACAACATATCTCATATCAAGGATTGATCCTTTGAAGTACATCTTTCAGAAGCCCATGCCCACTTGCAAGCTGGCCAAGTGGCAAATCCTGCTGAGTGAGTTCGACATTGTCTATGTGACTCAGAAAGCAGTCAAGGGACAATCATTGGCAGACCATATTGCTGAGAACCCTGTGGATGGAGAATACAAACCCCTGAAAATGTATTTTCCCGATGAAGAAGTGTCGTTCATAGAAGAAGATATTGCAGAATCCTATGACGGTTGGAGAATGTTTTTCGATGGAGCAGCAAATTTCAAAAGAGTCAGCATTGGGGCCGTCCTGGTATCAGAAACCGGTCAACATTATTCGATATCCGCTAAACTCAGATTCCCCTGCTCTAACAATATGGCGGAATATAAAGCATGAAGACTTAGGGCTCAACATGGCCATTGACATGAATGTTCAGGAACTGCTAGTAATTGGTGAATCAGAATTCCATGATACTGTCGTATCTGCACCACGTGCAAGAATTGAGAAAGAGGTTCACGAAGAAAGAATTTCGGCACGTCCCCAGAATTCAGAACGAGTTCTCCAATGCATTGGACACTCTAGCATCCATGATACAGCAAACGAAAAACCATGGTTCTAGTGAAGATCCATAGCCAGCCGGTCTACTGAAGTTGACTGTCAAAATCCATTGTCACTCTAGAGGTGATAAGGGGAGCTACGCTTTGTCATTTATGGTATGTTAAGTCGCCTAGCAAGAGTAAAGCAAGAAGAACTGATCGATCTAATTTCCCTCTTCTCATTACTTAGAGATAAAGCTCTTAAGCTTAAGCTTTTACGAACTAAAAGATCTTCCCATTCTAAATAATAATGAGAGTCTTCCTAAGTCGGGGTGCTTATAAACCTCTCTTCACTTTTTGGCGGGCATGCCTTGCAAGTCTCATATGGTGGGGCAGTCGCTAACCGTTGCACCTTCCCTTCTGCTTACACCATTTCTTTGTGAATGCCCCGCTTTGCTCTTTGTCGCGACTAGGCTTACCATTATTTCATTTCATTCTATTGATTGGTTCTAGCTCCAAAGAGCATATACATGGAGCTATGTCGACTTACACTAGAGGTAATGTTATACTCCATTCTTCCTCCCAACTTCCTTTATATTCTCACTCTCATCCGACTGATGAATGCAAGTGCCCATGTTGAAGAGGAAGCAGACGGAAAACCATGGTTCCGCGATATCAAGGAGTATTTGGAAAAGGGAGAGTACCAGAGCTGGAAAATCACGTTCAGAAACGCACGCTTTGGATATTGTCCAACAACTTCCTTCATAGTGGAGGAATCCTGTACCGGAGAACCCCTGATTTGGGATTACTGAGATGTGTCGACGCAAAGGAAGCTTCTAAACTACTGGAAGTGATACATGTTTGGACCTGCGGCCCACATATGAATGTTTTTGTCTTGGCTAAAAAGATACTCAGGGCTGGTTACTTCTGGATGACCATGGAAACAGATTGCATCCACTATGTCCGAAAATGCTACCGCTGTCAGGTGCATGCAGATATGATAAAGGTACCCCCAAACGAGCTCAATGCAACAAGCTCACCCTAGCCGTTCGCCGCCTGGGGAATGGACGTCATTGGACCAATCGAGCCCACAACACAGGTTTATCTTGGTAGAAATTGATTATTTCACTAAATGGGTCGAAGCAACATCTTACATAGCAGTGACTAAGAAAGTCATGGCAGACTTTGTCCACGACCGTATTGTTTGTCAATTTGGAGTTCCGAAGTCAACCATCACCGACAACGGTTCCAATCTCAACAGTGATCTGATGAAAGCCATGTGCGAGACTTTCAAAATCAAACACAAGAACTCCACAGCCTATAGACCTCAGATTAATGGAGCTGTAGAAGCCGCCAACAAGAACATCAAAAACATATTGAGGAAGATGATAGAAAAGCATAAACAGTGGCCCGAAAAGTTATCATTTGCTTTACTAGGCTAACGCACCATAGTCCGTACATCAACTGGGGAAACTCCTTACTCGTTGGTTTACGAAACAGAAGTTGTTATTCTTGCCGAAGTGGACATCCCTTCGTTAAGAATCATACAAGAAGCTGAAATCAGCGATCAGAATGGATCAAGAGTCGTTATGAGCAACTAGCCCTTATAGACAGAAAAAAGATGAATGCGATATATCATGGACAACTTTATCAGAATAGAATGACAGAGCTTTCAACAAAAGAGTCAAGCCGAGACAGTTCACACTAGGGCAGCTAGTTTTAAAGAAGATCTTTCCACATCAAGATGAAGCCAAAGGGAAATTCTCTCCCAACTGGCAAGGTCCGTTTATGGTTCATCGAGTATTGATAGGAGGAGCACTTATACTTGCAGAAATGGACAGAGAAGTCTGGCCGAAGCCAATCAATTCAGATCTAGTCAAACGCTACTATGTGTAATTCTTTAAGTTGTTCATCAAATGATGTAAACTGAACTACGCCTGACCTGATTCCCGTTTAAGAGGGGATACGTACGCAGCCCTATGGGTTCGGTCACAATTCAATAAAAATTCATTTTTCCCGCAATTGGAAACTGGGGCAGAATTTTGAGGAGGACCCTCAAAATTCCGAAGCAAGTTCAGCCGATCACCGTATGTACAACAGTCAAAGTCTCCAACCCATCAAAATGGGGCATAATTTTGAGGAGGACCATCAAAATTCTATAGCATGAGAGGTTGCAATGTCTTGGACCATGTCACGGGCGTTGGTTCATTTAAATTTATTTTAAAATACATGTTTATAATATAATACACGGGCTACAATCAACATAGAAGACTCAATCCTAAGGGGTAGTTCCCCCACTCAAGGTTAGGCAAGATACTGACCTCAAAGACGACAACCCGGTACTCAAAAGTGAACTTCTCGGGCAAAAAAACCTCCGGACGGCTCAAAATCAACTAAAACAACTTCAAAATGCACATAAAACGTATAAGGAACTATTCCGAACAATAAAGTTTCAATCTTTACAAAATTATAAAAAATCGACCCAAAAGTCGACCCCCGGGACCGCACCTCGGAACACGTCAAATTTTACAAAATCTGAATACCTATTCCGATACGAGTTTATCTAGTTCCGATGTCATTTGGTCCCTCAAATCATGATTTTTCAATTTAGGAATTTTCTTTCAAAACCGACAATTTCCCCAACTCAAAACACAAATTATATGATAAAAACAAGGACCAATTCATGGAATATGTTTAATTCTAGTTGAAGAACACTTACCCATTCAAATTTTGTGAAAACCCCTCAAAGAATCTCCAAGAACCGAGCTCTAGAACTCAAAATGTGATAAAACTGGCTTAACCCTCGGTTTTGAAGACTTATAATCTGCCTAGGTATTAATGAATCGCGATCGCGGGAGTTTACATGCGATCGCGTAGAAGAAATATTTTGCTGGCCCAAAGTGCGCTACGCGATCGCAGAACAACAGACGCGATCGCATATAAAGGAGGAAAAGGGTTGCTGGCCAGTTGTGTTTTGCGATCGCGCATAGAGTAATGCGATCGCATAAGGGAAAAGGATGTCGGGCCCAGAACTACTCTACGCGGTCGCGAGGGAGGGGAGTGCGATCGCGTATGTATAATTGCAAACGCATATTAGAAAACCTGGGCGAGGCAGAATAGCACTATGCGATCGCTACTACTTCTATGCGATCGCATAGAAGGAAACCAGATGACAGGTTCAGCAGTTGAAAAATGAGGAAAATTGACCCGAAGCCTATCCGTAGCACACCCGAGACTCCGTCTAAATGCAAGAACAAGTCATATAACCTAACACAGACTTGCTCGAGTTTTCAAATCACATAAAACAACACCAAAACGACAAATCAATCAAAAAAAATCAACTTATAGATTTTCAAAACTTCAATTATCAAGACTCACGTCGAAACCTATCAATTCAACCCGGAATGACGTGAACTTTTGCAGACAAATCATAAATGACACGACAGACCTACATCCACTCTCAAAATTTGGTTCCGAGCCCGATATCAAAATTTCACCTATCGGCCGAAATCGCCAAAATTCTAACCCTCGCCAAATTACCTCAAATCATTCTAGGGACCTCCAAAACCAATTCCGGGTGCGCGCCTAAGTCCAAAATCATCATACGAAGCTGTTGACATCACCCAAAACTCATTTTGAGACCGTTTACACAAAAGTCAAACCTCCGGTCAACTCCCATCACTTAAACTTCAAAAATTGACATTTTTCCTCCCAAATCAACTCCGGATTATTCAGTAACTGAATCCAATCATGCACGCAGGTCGATATACTCAATGTGAAGTTGTTCATGACCTTACGTCACCGAACGGAGTTTAAATTCTCAAAACGACCGGTCGGGTCGTCACATTCTCCCCCTCTTAAAACAAACGTTCGTCCTCGAACGTGCTAAGATTCAACTTGAACTCATCCAATCACTGATTGCACACTTCTAACACACACCCACGGGTGATCCCACGTCACCCCAAATTACATATGCCTGATGGCTCAATCACAACTGCAATATAGCCTTCCCATTACCATCGATGAGCCTCATACCTCAATTTCTCACCTTCCACTCATTTCCAAATGACCCGATTCTAAATCCATACCCGGAATTAGCCTCAACCAGATGCATTAACTCATGAATATACCCATAAGGTACAACCACACACTATAGCACATCACACATGGGCTAAAAATAACACTTTTGATCACAATAGCTGCCCGAAATCAACTCAGCATTGGCAATTAGCCGCACATCTGAAAGAACTCTGTTTCCAAGCCCCAAAATACTAAAAATGATGCAATAAGAATGGAGACCTCATCATTAGACACCCGAAT
Organism: Nicotiana undulata; assembly: GCA_005239495.1. Classification (NCBI taxonomy): domain Eukaryota; kingdom Viridiplantae; phylum Streptophyta; class Magnoliopsida; order Solanales; family Solanaceae; genus Nicotiana; species Nicotiana undulata. Next base: position 69,416 of record ML300170.1, read on the forward strand.
CACCGAGCCAAAACTAACACCACCGGGCACACACCCCTCAAGCTAGACTAAAGAAGCACATAACGAAATGACTGAATATGAAATAAGAAATATATAAAGGAACTATCAAACAATCCCATAGGCACAACTCTCTATCAATACTGATGATGTTTAGCTTAAAGTATATATATTTTCATGTATATCGCCTCATATATTACTTTTGTTTCGTGGATTTTAGATGTTAATTGTGATGATTTATATTGATTTGTGGTGTTTTTATGTGTAGGAATGATTTGGGAGCAATTGGGGACGAAACGCACAAAATTAGAGCGAAAACGCACAAAACCGGAAAATTTGCATTTTTGGGCGCCACAGGTAGGGCTTGGCGCTACCTGTGGTGCTGGAGACAGTTTGCTCTTTCAAGGAAGTGCCTTGGTGGGCGCCCGACGCTACTCAGGGTTCCGATGACGGGAATTTATCCTATTTCAACCGGGACTCGGTTAATTCGACCCTAGACCTACCCAACACGTATAAAAGCAAGTCTAAACTCAATTTGAAGGGAAAATGTGACTTTTAGAGAAAATCACAAGCACAGAGCCGCCGTGGAGGCCGGAATTCATCAAGTTCCATATTTCTTCCACCAAACTTAGTAATTGTTATGTTTCCTTGTATGATTTGTTGTTTTGCTACCATGTCTATGTGGAGCTAAACTTCACGTTCTAGGGTTGTGGTTCTTTCATGAATATTGTTATTCGAATATTGATTTTGATTTCTTAGTTTATCGCATTGGTTTATTTATTCAATCTTGCGCTTAATTATTTGATTGCTTGATCACCAATTGAATACTATCGACGAATTTAGAGTTGAACTCGAAAGTGGAAATTCTAGATTGCATATAGGATTGAGTAGAGCGAGATCTTGAACCTGGGCATCGGGGAACGGATTCGCGGTTAGGATAAAAATATACCTAATTGCCTTGCTTGGTTAATTTATAGGAATTATAAATGCTCTTGTTGATTCTAACTCCAAAGACATATAGGCGTTAGGTTAGCTTTAATAGGCGAGTAAGAACTCGACTGATTCTTATGACTAATATTAACCTTGTTAACTAATAAACCAGATAAATTAATTAGTTAATTCAATAGAAAAATACAATATAATTGTTAGATAGACCATAACCCTAGATCGTTTTCATTACATTGATATCATAAAAATCTGATTTTCCCTTGTTCAGAGTTCACTATTTGTTTTCTTTATTTTAATTGGTTTAGAATCAAATACTATTAGGGGTAATTCTTGTTTGGATAATTAGGATAGTCTAATTTAGTTAATAGTTAATCACAAGTCCTCGTGGGTTCGACATCCGACTTTTAGTCACTTTATTACTTGACGACCGTGTATACTTTCGTGTGCGTTTGGCTGCAACAAGTGTTTGTCCATATTGTGGAGGACCCCACTAGTGGAAAGATTGTCAGAATATTCTCGGGAGCAAGTTGTGCACACAATCTCAAACTTTTAAGTGGAATATTTGTAATATGTGTGGTGGTCAAGATGGCCATTGGGATGGTTCTCCTAATTCTTTTCATCCTTCTCTAAGCCCTTATTATGATCTTTCTAATGATGTTTGTTAGCTTGATAGGGGCAATGAACTGCAGGATGTCACGACCTAATCCCAATCCGAGTCGTGATGGCGCCCAACGACGGGGTTAGGCAAGCCAACAATAATTACACCAAGTGATACCTTTCCCATCAAGTTAAACAGTCAAAGATTCCCAATTTATAACGACAAACATGATACTAGCCTTGAGCGGAAGCGAAATCCTAGTAGATACAAGCCGAAATAAAATGCACACATAGATATACATCCCAAAACCCCAAAATTATAAATATACACTACGCGTGTGTGCCAGGAACTAGTGTCACGAGTGTCATGGGCAACTACTGAATATACAATGACTACAATATATACAGAGTCTCAGTCTGAATGAAATGGACAGAGAATATAACAAAAGAACTCCAGGGTGCTGCTAGGAAGTCGCCGGGAAAGCAGCTCACCGTGAAGTATGACCACGCTATCAATATCCAGCACCGGCCTGATAGTCAGACGTGCCAGCCTCCGGACCTGTACAGTCAAGTACAGAAAAGAAAAGAAAGTGCAGCATGAGTACATATTAAATAAATATGTACCCAGTGAGTATCCCGCCTAAACTCGAAGAAGTAGTGATGAGAGGTCAACTCGATACTCACTAAGGTCCAGCAGTAATAACATGTGATAAAAATATGATGAAATACAGTAGGCATGTCAGGAAAAAAAGCAACAAGTACATATACTAAAAGAAGACAAATCCAAACAGCCACTGGACTTAAACAATAAAGCACTTTCAAGAGTAAGACCACCGAATGAAACAAAAATCACAAATTCTTAGATCCGCCGTGGCGTACGGCCCGCTCCCATAAGGTACTTTCTACACTCGCCGTGGCGTACGACCCTATCCCATATATTTCACAGTTTCTTTTCAATTCCGCCGTGGCGTACGGCCCGCTCCCATATATTTCATAATTTCATTTCAATTCCGCCGTGGCGTACGGCCCGCTCCCATATATTTCATAATTTCATTTCATTTCCGCCGTGGCGTACGGCCCGCTCCCATATATTTCATAATTTTATTTCATTTCCGCCGTGGCGTACGGCCCGCTCCCATATATTTCATAATTTCTTTCAATTCCGCCGTGGCGTACGGTCTGCTCCCATATATTTCATAATTTCTTTTCAATAAAGTCTCAGAAGAATAATGCGATGCAAAACATAATTTCGTAGTACATGTGGCATTACAATAAATCATATGAAGCATTACCAAGAAAACATATCAGGCATTACAAGAAAAACATATTTAAGGCATTACAGGAAAAACATACAAGGCATGATGTGGGCCTAACTACCGGACATAACAATAATAGCCGCTAAACGTACGGACTCTCGTCACTTGGCACGTACGTAGCCCCCAAACAGGTTACACATAGCATATACATCACCTATGGGGACCATTTCCTCTTACAAGGTTAGAAAGGAGACTCACCTCGTGTCGAATATACCCCTCGGACCACAATTGCGCCCGAAACTCCGATCTATACCCAAGGACTCGCAACTAGTCAAAAGATATACAATAACATCAATGCATGTACAATGTGACAACTCATCTTAGTTATTCAATAAAATTGCCATTCCTGAAGAATTCCCAATTTCCAACCCCGGCCTCTAATTGTCAAATTGCGAAAATTCTCGAAGGGATCACTCACCTATAGCCTAAGGATCATTAAGGTATGATTTCTACTTGATTTCATGGCCTAAAATAGAAAATTATAAAATCCTCAAGAACCCTATAATTACTACCTAATTCTATGATTTTAGATAATTTAGTAGTGAATTTAACTAGGGATTAGTGTTTGAAACTAGTAAAACTATGGAATTTACTTACCTCAATAACAGTGGTGGAAGGTCCCTTGAAAAGCTCTCTAAAATCTTGAAGAGGAAGATGAAAATGGAGGAACAAGGCTAAGTCCCGTATTTTATAAAGATACCCAGTGATTCCTTCACTGCGATCGCGACAAAGGGCCTGCGATCGTGAAGGCCAACTGGCCAGACCTCTACGATCGCGGCAGAGGTCCTGCGATCGCGAAGAACAACTGGCAAGACCTCTGAAATCGCGGCAGGGGTCCTGCGATCGCGAAGAACAAACTCACCCGGCCCAGACGCGACTCTATGCGATCGCAAGAAACGGGCTGCGATCGCGAAGGTATGGAACCCAGACCTCTGCGATCACAAAGGGGAAGCTGCGATCGCATAGAACAATCAACAGCCCAGCAAAATCCTTCTCCGCGATCGCAACCCACCTTCTGCGATCGCAGAGAAGGAAACCAGATAGCAGAAATTTCTGGTTCCAACTTAGCTCCCGGGGGTCTAAAACACCCCCCGAGCCCCTCGAGACCCCATCTAAAAGCACCGACAAGTCTGTATTCATGATACGGACTCGCTCGAACTTCCGGAACATGAAAAACAACAGCGGAACTCGAAATCAAGCCCCAAAACAAAATTAATCAAACTTAAAAACTTTAAAATTCTAGAATTCACTTCAACGCGCCGAAGTTACCTAAACTACTCGGAATAACTTCAAATCTTGCAGACAAGTTATAAATGACACAACGAAACTATTCCCAGTCTCAGAATTTCAATCGGACCTCGGGAACATAAAATCACCTTTCAAGCCAAATTTCAAGTTCTTTAAAAACCTCAAAACTTCATTAACTCCAATTTTCCTCATTTTGATCCGAAACCAATCAAATCAAGTTTGTTTCTTACCAAATTTGACAGATAACTTATATAACACATATTGAACCTGCTCCGGGCTCCAAAATTATAATACGGGCCCGACAGCACGGGTTTCACATCAAGGTTCATTTTCATAAGCCTTTAATATTTTCATAAAACAATTTTCTTTAAAAATTCATTTCTCGGACTTGGGTCCTCGGAATTCGATTCCGGGCATACGCCCAAGTCCCATATTTTCCTACGGACCTTCCGGAACCGTCGGATTACGGATCCGGGTCCGTTTACCAAAAATGTTGACCAAAGTCAACTTTATTCAATTAATTATCACAAATTTAACTCTTAATCAAGTTTTTCACATAAAGGCTTCCCAGCTACGCGCCCGGGCTGCGCACGTACATCGAGGTGAGATTAATGGAGGCTTTCGGGACTCGAAACACAGTCCAGATTAAATGCACATAAGATGACCTCTTTTTGGGTCATCACAATCTTCCCCTCTAAAACAAATGTTCGTCCTCGAACGGACGTAGAATCGTACCTGAAGTACCGAATAGCTGTGGATACCTACTCCGCATGTCCTCATCGGACTCCCAAGTCGCCTCACCGACTGGTTGGCCCCTCCACTGGACCTTTACGACAGCAATTCTCTTATACCTCAACTGGCGGTCCTGCCTATCAATAATAGCGATTGGCTCCTCCTCGAAGCCCAATTTCTCATCTAACTGAATAGTGCTGAAATCAATCACGTGAGAGAAATCGACATGATATCTCCGGAGCATGGATACATGAAATACCGGATGAACTCTCGATAAGGCAGGAGGTAAAGCAAGCTCATAAGCAACCTCCCCGACTCGCCTCAACACCTCGAAAGGGCCTATAAACCTGGGGCTTAGCTTGCCCCTCTTCCCGAATCTCATAACGCCCTTCATCGGCGAAATCTTCAACATAACCTTATCTCCCTCCATAAATGCTACATCACGCGCCCTCTGATCCGCGTAACTCTTCTGTCTGGACTGAGCTGTACGGAGCCTTTCCTGAATAATCTTCACCTTTTCCAAGGCATCTCTCACCAGATCTGTACCATATAGCTTGGCCTCGCCAGGCTCAAACCACCCAATCGGAGAACGACATCGCCGACCATATAAAGCCTTGAATGGAGCCAACTCAATGCTGTACTGATAACTGTTATTGTATGCAAACTCTGCCAAAAGCAAGAACTGGTCCCATTGACCGCCAAAATCAATCACATAAGCCCTGAGCATATCCTCCAAAATCTGAACTGTACGCTCCGACTGACCATCAGTTTGAGGGTGAAATGTTGAGCTGAGATCTATCTGAGTGTCCATCTCACTGTGCAATGCTCTCCAAAAGTGTGAGGTGAACTGAGGACCTCGATCTAATATAATGGACACCGGCACACCGTGCAACCGGACTATCTCCCGAACATAAATCTGAGCCAACCTCTCCGTAGAATAAGTAGTAGCCACATGAATGAAATTTCGCCGATTTGGTCAACCTATCCACAATGACCCAAACCGCGTCAACCTTCCGCAAAGTCCGAGGCAACCCAACAACAAATTCCATGGTGATGCGCTCCCATTTCCACTCAGGAATGTGCATCTGCTGAAACAAGCCTCCCGCTGGTGCTCGTACTTGACCTGCTGACAATTGAGACACCTATCCACAAACTGCACTATATCTTTCTTCATCCGCCTCCCTTAGTAGTGCTGCTTCAAATCACGGTGCATTTTCGTCGCACCCGGATGAACAGAATACTAAGAACTCTGGGCCTCTTCCAAAATTCTCTTCCTCAAGCCATCAATATTAGGAACACATAAACGGCCCTGGAGTCTCAAGACACCATCCTCGCCGAAAGTAACCTCCTTGGCCCTGCCATGGACCACTGCATCTCGAAGCTCTGCAAGGCATGGATCATCAAACTGTCGAGCCATAATCTTCCCCAACAACGAAGACTGAGCAAATACATGAGCCAAAACTCGACGAGGCTCTGAAAGGTCCAACCTCACAAGGTGATTGGCCAAGGACTGAATGTCCAAGGCTAAAGGTCTCTCCTCAGCTGCAATGTAGGCTAAGCTACCCATACTCGCCGCCCTCCTGCTCAAAGCATCTGCTACTGCATTCGCCTTGCCCAGATGATATAAAATAGTGAGATCATAATCTTTTAACAATTCAAGCCATCTCCGCTGTATCAAGTTAAGATCCCTTTGCTTAAGCAAGTACTGCAGACTGCGGTGGTCAGTATAAACCTCACAAGACACACCATATAGATAGTTCCACCATATCTTCAAAGCGTGAACAATCGCTGCCAACTCCAAATCGTGCACAGGGTAATTCTTTTCATGAACATTCAGCTGTCGTGAAGCATAAGCAATAACCCTGCCATCCTACATCACCACACACCCCAACCCGACACGTGAAGCGTTGCAATACACGGCATACATCCTAGAACCGGAAGGCAATGACAGAATTGGAGCTGAGGTCAAAGCTGACTTAAGCTTCAGAAAGCTCGCCTCACACTTGTCGGACCACCGAAACAAGACATTCTTCAGAGTCAATCTGGTCAGTGGGGCTACAATAGAGGAGAACCCCTCCACGAATCGGCAATAATAGCCTGCTAGGCCCAAGAAACTCCTGATCTCTGTAGCTGAAGTAGGACGCGGCCAACTCTGAACCGCCTCAATCTTCTAAGGATCAACCTTGATACCTTCCCCGGATACCACATGCCCCAAAATACCACGGAATCTAACCAGAACTCACACTTGGAGAACTTAGCATAAAATCTCTGATCCCGCAAGGTCGGGAGTACAACTCTCAAGTGCTGCTCATGCTCACCCAGGCTCCGCGAATAAATCAAGATGTCATCAATGAAGACGATGACGAAGGAATCAATATACGGCCTGAATACCCTATTCATCAAGTCCATGAAGGCTGGTGGGGCATTGGTTAAACCAAAGGACATCACCAGGAACTCATAATGGCCATACCTGGAACAAAATGCAGTCTTCGGAACATTTGAAGCCCGAATCCTCAGCTGATGATAACCCGATCTCAAGTCAACCTTAGAAAACACACGAGCATCCTGTAACTGATCAAACAAATCATCGATACGCGGCAGAGGATACTTATTCTTAATGGAAACCTTATTCAGCTGGCAGTATTCAATGCACATCTGCATAGATCCATCCTTCTTCTTCACAAATAAGACTGGAGCACCCCACGACAACACACTCGGCCTGATGAACCCTTTCGACAACAAGTCCTCAAGTTGCTCCTTCAACTCCTTCAGCTCCTTAGGAGCCATACGATAGGGGGGTGGAAATAGGCTGAGTATCTGGAGCCAAATCAATACAGAAGTCAATATCTCGATCTGGAGGCATGCTTGGAAGATCCGAAGGAAACACATCCGGGAACTCTCGAACAACAGGCACTGAATCAATGGTAGGAGACTCGGCGGTGGTGTCCCGCACATAAGCAAGGTAGGCCAAACAACCCTTCTCGACCATATGCCGAGCCTTTATGAAGGAAATAACCCAGCTAGAGACACTAACTGAAGAACCTCTCAATTCTAGTCTAGGCGACTCAGGCATGGCTAAAGTGACTGTCTTGGCATGGCAATCTAACACAGCATGATAAGGAGATAACCAATCCATGCCTAGGATAACCTCAAAATCAATCATATCCAGCAATAAAAGGTATGCTCTGGTATCGAGACCGCAGAAAGTGACCACACAAGACCGGTAGACCCGGTCTACAACCACAAAATCGCTCACATGAGTGGACACATATATAGGAGAACACAAGGACTCACGAGGGACATCTAGAAAATGAGCAAATAGTACAAATACATATGAATACGTGGATGGATAAAATAGTACCGAAGCTTGCCTACCACATACGGAGATAATACCTGTGATCACGGCGTCTGAGGCCACTGCATCTGATCTGGCCGGAATGGCATAAAATCTGGCTAAGGCCAGGGAAGACTGAACTCCCCTAGAGTGAATAGGAACTAACTGACCTCCTCATGACTGGCCTTCCCCTCTTGGACGACCCGTGCCGACCTGTCCCCCACCTCGGGGCGGCCGGACTGCTGTGCTGAACTCCTAGGCGGATAACTCTGTTGCACTGCCTTGCCCCGATACCTGGGACAAAACCTCCACATATGACCCGACTCCCCACGCTCGTAACAACCTCTAGGTGCTACAGCCCGCTGTCCGAAAGAGGAAGAACCCTGAATAGTTGGAGGGCAGTGTGAACCCTCTGGTAAGGAACTGAAATAGGAGCTAGAGGACCTCTGATGACTGGAATAGCTGCTGGGTGCACCCTGGGTGGATGGGGGACGATAAGAACGCTCTGGCATAGCGCCGAACTGAGGCCTCGCTGCAATACCCCTGGGAGGTAGTAGAGGTGCTAAATATGAAGGCCTAGTGAACTGGCCACCTCCGAACTGACCTCTACCCCTAGCTGAAGCACCCCTAAAGTCACCTGTGAACTTGGCCCTCTTGTCCTGCTGACTTGGTTGACCCTGCTCCCTGCTCCTCATACGGTAACCCTCAATCTGTTGAGCTATCCCGACTACAAGCTGATAAGGGGTACCCATCTCTACCTCTCTGGCCATAGAGGTCCTAATACCTGGATGCAAGCCTGCCACAAACCGCCGCACCCTCTCGGCATCAGTAGGAAATATCATAAGGGCATGGCGAGACAACTCGTAAAATCTAGCCTCATAATCAGTCACTGACATCTGGCCCTGCTCTAGTCGCTCAAACTGACCCCGTATCTCCTCCCTCTCAGAAGGTGGAATGTATCTGTCTAGAAATAACTGAGCAAACTGATCCTAAGTGACAGGAGGAGAATCTGCTGGCCTGCTGAGAATATATGACTGCCAACACCTGCGAGCTCTGCCCTCTAACTTAAATGTGGTGAAATCCACTCCACGGGACTCCAAAATCCTCATGTTGTGCAGTCTGTCCCTGCAACTATTAATAAAATCCTGAGCATCCTCTCCCCGCTAACCCCCGAAGACTGGAGGGCGAAGTCGGGTCCATCTATCCAACATCTTCTACTGGTCACCCTCTGCAACTGGCTTGGGCTCTTGGGCTGCTACTACGGGTTGAACCCCTCCCACGAGCAGTGTGCCCGGGGTATGACATGTTGCTGCTGCCTGAGCGGTAGGGGTCTGGACTCCCCCTCCCGCCTGAGAAGTGGCAGGGTAGGCTGGAAATAAACCAGCCTGAGAGAAAGTGTCCATGAATCTCAGCATACGGCCCATGACCTCCTGGAAGCCTGGCCCCTTCATGAAATCCACTAGAGTAGGTTCTACTGGAGGCACCTCATCCTGCTCCTCTATAATAGGGTCCTCTGGTGGTTCCCTTGGCGTAGCTCTGGGACGTCCTCGTCCCCTGCCTCGAGCAGGTGCTCTACCCCTACCCCTGCTCCGACCTTGGGCAGCAAGGGTAGCGGCCTCTCCCAGACCAGAAACATGGGATGCACGCGTCCTCACCATCTGCGAGAGAATGGAAGAATAATTTTGAGTACATCATAGATTGCACGATAGGATATGAATAAAGGGAAGTTTCCTAACACCCCATAGCCTCCTAAAAATAAGTACAGACGTCTCCGTACCGATCCGCAAGACTCTACTGGGCCTGCCCATGACTCATGAGACTTACGTGAACTTAGTGCTCTAATACCACATTGTCACGACCCAGAATCCCAATCGGAGTCGTGATGGCGCCCAACTACGGAGTTAGGCAAGCCAACAATAATTACACCAAGTGATACCTTTCCCATCTAGTTAAACAGTCAAAGATTCCCAATTTAGAACGACAAACATGATACTAGCCTTGAGCAAAAGTGAAATCCTAGTAGATACAAGCTGAAATAAAATGCACACATAGATATACATCCCAAAACCCCAAAAATATAAATATACACTACGCGTGTGTGCCAGGAACTAGTGTCACGAGTGTCATGGGGAACTACTGAATATACAATGACAACAATATATATAGAGTCTCCGTCTGAATGAAGTGAGCGGAGAAATATAACAAAAGAGCTCCAGGGTGCTGCTAGGAAGTCGCCGAAAAAGCAGCTCACCGAGAAGTATGACCACGATATCAATATCCAGCACCGGCCTGATAGTCAGACGTGCCAGCCTCCGGACCTATACAGTCAAGTACAGAAAAGAAAAGAAAGTGCAGCATGAGTACATATTAAATAAATATGTACCCAGTGAGTATCCCGCCTAAACTCGAAGAAGTAGTGACGAGAGGTCGACTCGATACTCACTAAGGTCCAGCAGTAATAACATGTGATAAAAATATGATGAAGTACAGTAGGCGTGTCAGGGAAATAAGCAACAAGTACATATACTAAAAGCAGAGAAATTCAAACAGCCACTAAACTTAAATAATAAAGCACTTTCAAGAGTAAGACCACCGAATGAAACAAAAATCACAAATTCTAGATCCGTCGTGGCGTACGGCCCGCTCCCATAAGGTACTTTCTACACTCGTCGTGGCGTACGGCCCGATCCCATATATTTCACAGTTTCTTTTCAATTCCGCCATGGCGTACGGCCCGCTCCCATATATTTCATAATTTCATTTCATTTCTGTCGTGGCGTACGGCCCGCTCCCATATATTTCATAATTTCATTTCATTTCTGTCGTGGCGTACGGCCCGCTCCCATATATTTCATAATTTCATTTCATTTCCGCCGTGGCGTACTGCCCGCTCCCATATATTTAATAATTTCTTTCAATTCCGCCGTGGCGTACGGCCCGCTTCTATATATTTCACAATTTCTTTCAATTCCGCCGTGGCGTACGACCCGCTCCCATATATTTCACAA
>ML300172.1:0-39938 GCA_005239495.1 Nicotiana undulata
TATGCACAGAAAACCAAACTAAGCATGTATCACATCATGCACATAAATCACATTGCTGATATTTTCATCCCAGTATAACATTAATTCTAGCTCGTCTCTTCATATACATAACGTATGCTCCTATCTAAAGCTAATTAGCATGCTTATTTTATTGTATGTAAAAACCCCTTAAAGACGCCAAGCGTTGATATATGCAAAATAACAATACCAAGATCAGTTAAACCCATTTAACTTAATCTCTTAAATTTAAGTATCAGTCAAAGTCTGCTTTAACAGCATCAAATTCCCGAAACTAATATGTCTGGGTACTATCCATAATCCAGTGAGTCCCAAAATATGGTTGTAAATTAAATCATTCTCCGTAAAGAAACTTTTGTGTCAACTTCATACGTAAAAAAGAATTTGAAGATAAAAAAGAAGTTGTATTTCATATTGTAAGTTTGCTTTTCATGTTCTCAGATTCCTACACGATCGTATATTTTCACTTGTTTAATTAACTTGGTATATTTATATTACACTTTTTATCAAGCCTCTTAAAAATAAAATTTCCTTTTGTTATCTTCGTTTACTTTTATTTCATAGCAATTTTCTTTTGGTTCTGGGAGTTTATTTGTTCGTTATATTTTAGTATTTTTTATATTTTCTTCATTTTAATTTATGTGAAGGTGTTTAACTGGACACTAATTTTAATAGAAAGGAAACACTTTTGAAACTTACGATCTAATATAAGCTATGAGAATTTTTGTGGCTTGTAAATTGATCCTCTCATTAAGATAATAGAAAGTTTAAAGTTAAATCATTAATAAATATAAAAAGATTTCATTTAAAAAAAAAGAGTATTACACAAATTCAAACGCAGAGAATGCTTTTTGATTATTTTTGTGTCGTGGACCTCTGAAACATAAGATTTCTCTTAACAGTAGTTTCTTGTTGGAAACTTGCCTTCACAAATATTTGATTCTATAACTTAACAATCTTTTGTGTAGTCTTATTTTAGTTATTTGCACGAGGTTTCATGCCTTTTACGGTTGATATAATTTTTATCTTTATCTTTTGTAGTTACTAATAGATTCTATAAACTAATAGTTTTATTTTTATGTATATATAATTGTTAGCCTTATAAAGTATATATTTTTTGTCATGAAATGTTAATGTTGGCGTCTTTTTCAAATATGTTATCTGTAAAAAAGTTCATTCTTATTCTCACTCTGGTTGGTATCGGTATTTTGAATTACAAGTTTACTGTTTAGTTGCACAACTCTAGATACACAATTAAATTAAATTTTAAATGAAATAATTATCAAAACTTAGAAGTTAATATGATAAATATATGCCTATAAACTTTTATAAGTATGAATAATATTATATTTGGTATTTAAGATGTATATGTTTTCGTGAATATACATTAATTAGTAATCATATGTTTATAACTAATATCGTAATAATAATAATTTGTATATAGTTTTCAAATTAATAATATTGAATTTAGATGCTTATAAAAACTAAACTATAAATATCCGTTTTGTAAGGACATCATAGTATTCATGTTTAATAGAACAATTAATATTTGTTAATATAATGTCATAACATTATTCAAATGTTTGACAAGTAAATTCTATGCGATGTGAACAACATGCAATGTGAGCCAATACCAATAAAATAAGTAAATCAAAACCATAAATTGAACACAATTTAAAATTTTAAAATATAATAAAAATAGTCGAACATATGTCAAATTCCAACATAATAATAGTAAGTTCCATTATAACTAAACATTGTAATAAGTTTATAACAACATTCGACAACGAAATTTCTCTTTAATTGCATGACTCATAATTTTTAATATTAGGAGGTGTAGTTTCAATAAATAGCATAATAAAATAAATATAAAATAAAATATAAGCAATTACATGAAATCACTAGAAGTAAAGGTAGAGAATAAAGATAAATAATGTACAGAAAATAAAATAATTTAAATTTCAAAAGAAATTAAAAAGTTTAAAAAAAATTAAAAAAATTAAAATAATATAAAAAGTTATAAAGAAAATAAATTATAATAAAAAAGAAGAAGAAAGAAGCTAAAAATCAACTTTGTAATTACATAGTGTAATTATCACCAGTTCTCACAACTCCTTGAGAATTGGATAATGTAATTACTCTCCTCCAATTACACCTAATTTCATGCCTACCAAATAATTACTTGGCCAAACAAACATATTAAATTGTGTAATTACACTCAATTATATCCAAATCCATTTCCAAGATGACAAGCTCAAAATATCCATATAATTAATATTCAACATTTTGCAATATGAATTTTATAATAATAAAGGGACTAGTATTACCATAAACATGCTAAAAATATATCAAAGTATTTGCAAAATTAGGGGTCGGGTTTGTTACTTTGGGGACAACCTGTTAGAGTGATGATTCCGGAACTAAAATATTGTTGTTTTGGACACAAAGAATATTAATAGATGTAAAAAAAAAAAAAACAGATCTATATATAACGCCCAAAAAATAGGCGGTATACCTTAAGGGTAATTTTTGTCGTTAAGGTATAGCGTCCAGTTTTTGGGCGCTATACCTCTGACAAAACGTAAATATAGAAAATAAAATCCCTATGTTATAAACTAAAAGGTTGGGTGGTCCACTGGTTAATGATAGTTATAATCATACTTATTTATAATTATCATTTAATACCTTTAAACATTAAAAATATCATAATTATAGGGGAATTCAAACACTAAGATATATATTTTTAATGAATTATTCAAAATAAAATAATAAAATAGTAATAAAATTTAAAATACAGAATAAATTTTAAATTATATGTAATTTTAGTAATAAAAATTAGAAATTTAATTTATATCTTAAAGGTAACACAAAATGCATAGAATAATATTTTGAAAATGCGATCTAATTTAGAAAATAAAATTAATAAAAATTATTTGAATTTGAGATGAGTTTTTTTTCATAAATATTTCTTTTTTGAAAATAGTGCATAAATAAATAAAAGGATAGTAAAATATTACTACTGTATTTAGATATAATGTGCTCAACAATAAGAAAATATTTTTCTATAATTAAAATAAAATGTTACAAATATAAAATAAATTTCTAATATAAGTAAGTTTACTAGTGAAATAAAAACAATATTTGATTATTCAAAATAATTAGACTATTTGATTAGTCAAGTCAAGTGGCACGAGAAAATTATTTGATTATTCAAAATATTAAGTTTTATATATATTATTCTCTTATGAAAATTTTAACTATAAAATAAAACTTATAATTCTAATTTGAAAATAAAAGGAAAAACAAATAATTTTGTTTTACGTATAATACAAAATAACAACTATTAAAAGTATTGGTTATTTTTTAAAGAAGTAATAAATGGCTTCTCTATTAAAGAATTAAATTTCTAATATAGGTAAGTTTATTAGTGAAATAAAAAAAATATTTGATTATTCAAAATATTAAGCTATATATTAATCTCTTATGAAAATTTTAACTATAAAATAAAACTTATAACTCTAATTTGAAATAAAAGGAAAAAAAATAATTTTGTTTTACGTATAACACAAAATAACAAAATAATATTAAAAGTATTGATTATTTTTTAAATAAATAATAAATAACTTCTCTATTAAAGTAAAAACTGAAAAGAAACAAAAAATGAAAAAGAAATAGAAAAATATAAAAGTGTTAGGATAGAGGCTTGAACCTTGAACCTCAAGGAGGTAGCAATCATTACAACTATCATTAACCAGTGGACCACCCTACCTTTTAGTCTATAACATAGGGATTTTATTTTGTATATCTACGTTTTGTCAAAGGTATTGCGCCCAAAACTGAACGTTATACCTTAACGGCAAAAATTATCGTTACGATATATCGCCCAGTTTTTGGGCGTTATATATAGATATGTTCTTCTTTTTTGTGTGTCCAAATATTTTTCCTTTTTCCAGAAACGTTTTAATTCGTAGCAGTGAGCGTTCATGGAAATGACGATAACGACAGAGCATTATTAATAATGAGGTGTAGGGTAAAGTAAAGAAAAGGTAGAGCGTAGGAGCAAATTATTTCCACTCATTACTTTATTACTATGAAAAGGCAGGTCTAATGCATTAATATTCTACAAGCAATCTTTCTTTCTGTCCAACAACTTTTTCTCTTTATGATTATTCTCACACAAAATTAATTTATTTAAAAGAATCCAATAAACATTCATAAATAAAGTTCAAGCAACTAAACAAAGATTGTGGAGAATAAGTACTCTAATTAAGCAAATCGTATCGGAATTTCAGGTAAATTAATGCAATCAATATTTTAAAGCAAAAGATTTTATGAATGGAATTTAACATTAAGATTGTGAGAATTAACTTTATAGAAAAACTAGCCCATTTTAGGTAATCACTTTCGAACTCTTCATATAAAAAATTAAAAATATTCTTTTAAATTATGCAGAAATTGAAAGTATAAATATTTTAGGAGGTTCGTTTGTCCTTTTACATTGGGACAGTGTTTGCAGAAACGAGAATTTTATTTGTTTCTCTTGCTTTTCCAAAAGTGGGTGCGTGATTAAAAACGTAAGTAGATCAGATTATTTTGTCTTTTATGGTACTGTTGTATCGGTAAAAAATAGACTCCACGCGTGTAATATTTTTGATGAGCAACGGAAACATGATAGCTGGTCAGAAATTTACAAAGAGGAACGGAATAGCATACCCACGAGACAATTAGATGCGGAAACCTCAATCTAATTGAGGAGTTGAAGAGACACGGTCAGAATGAACCAAGGCAGAATAAAGGGCAGATTTAAAGATCTTCAATCTATGAGCTAAACGTTACATAATCTTCACGCAACAATTATGATTACCTATTGTAACGTTACATTAATGGCATTATTAGTCATTAATGCTCAATCATAAAGAAAAGTGGACGTTACATTAAGAAATTTCCTATAAAAAGAGAGTAAAATCTCACTTGTATGGACACGATCGAACCACTACTCAAATATACTTACTTTTACGCGTTCTTATTACTTTCTTATTACAAGACTAATTATTATTATTAGTTAATTAAGGTTATCAGAAATCCGAGTACTTCTTAAAATAACTTTAGCAGAGAATCTAATTTTTTGGTTAAACAAATTGATTCCGTTACCGGGAATCTGATAATCTTTATTTTTTCTCAAATAACCTTTCTCGAATCATGTCAAATACCAACGACAACAACCGACAAGCAATTGGAACTCCAGTTCCATCGCCTCAGAGATCCCCACGAGGTTCAAGGGACAACTCCCCAGAAAGATCTACAACTCACAATAATGATCAAACCGGAAATGAGCAAACATGGGAACAAGATCATGTGAAGCAAATGGTTGGTGAATATGTGAATGAAGCTCTTCAAGACTTCATGAGAGTGCTACCAACTGCATCACCTATGCCTCCTCCAAACAACACCGCAATCGTAGAAAATCCACAATCCGGACTAGCAAATTCAGGAAGTAGAGGCACTCCAAATGAGTCTCTTGAAGGAAGACCAGGTATGTCTAATAATTCAGATTTACAATCTTTAATACTAACCTTGCAGAAACAGGTGAAGGAACAAAACGATCGTATCGAGCAAATTCTTGGAGTAACACCTGTCATCAAGGGTATCGATATTGATAGATATTCCCAACAACCCTGGAAGCCAAGTGCAACACCTTTGCCGATTCCCAAAAAATTCAAAATGCCCGACATATCAAAGTACGATGGGACAATCGATCCACGTGATCATGTCACTGCTTTCGCCACAGGAGTAAAAGGCAACGACTTGACTAAGCAAGAAATTGAATCTGTGTGGTTCAAAAAGTTTGGACAAACACTCACGAAAGGAGCGTTAACATGGTATTCTCTCCTACCTGAAAATTTTATTGAATCTTTTGCTGAGCTTGTAGATTCGTTTATAAAAGCACATTCCGGTGCGCAAAAAGTAGAAAAGAGAAAGGAAGACATATTCAAAATAAAACAGGGAGATACGGAGTTGCTCCGAGATTTAGTAGACAGGTTTCAACATGAAAGGATGTTGTTACGAAGAGTGCCTGACAATTGGTCACCAATGGCATTTGCAAGTAATTTGAATGATAAAAGCTCTAAGGCCACGAGGAGACTCAAAGAAATCTTGAGAGAATTACCAGCTACGACATGGAACGATGTCTATAACAAGTAAAACACCAAGTTGCGAATAGAGGAGGATACCATTGCACAATCAAAAGTAGAAGACATGGCCAGTTCTAGACGCTCCGAATCAGAAAGGAGAACTTGTAAAAACAGGTACGATCCATACATGGGACCTTCGGGACGAGAGACTCATTCCAAATTTGAAAACACACGGTCTGATCATAGACCGTCAAATAGAGATTTGAGCTCATCATCATCAAGATCCAGAAAGGATCGAGACGAGCGAAATAGAGGTAATGTAAGAATTGGAGATTACAATTTTAATGAAAGTACTTCCGAATTAATTACAGTATTAAGAAATATGGGTGATAAAGTTCGATGGCCCAAAGAAATAAGATCAAATCCAAACAAAAGGAATCCAGATTTCTGGTGCGAATTTCACAACGATCATGGGTACAGAACGTCAGACTGCAATTTATTGCAAGGTGAGGTAGAACATTTATTAAAACAAGGCTATCTAACAGAACTGTTTAGTGAAAAAGGTAAACAAGCATATATGAAGAACAAGCAGGAGCCCCAAAAACCACCATCTCCAAAGACACAGTAAATGTGATAAACGGAGGAGAGGAGATGAATAGTGTAACTTATACTTCAGCAAAAAGGATGACCAAGTTCACAATGACTCATGGGAAATGAACTCGTGAGACTTTGGAAGCTGACATCGTATCATTCGACGACGTAGATGCTGAGGGATTATTGCTTCCACACAACGATGTACTGGTAATATCTCTACTTATACATGACACAAACGTGAAGAGAGTGTTAATTGATCTAGGTAGCTCGGTAAATATCATTTTGTTGAGAGTTGTGGAAGAGATGTTAATGGGGGACCGTGTAATTCCAAAAACACGTTCCTTGTCTCGGTTCGACAACTCTACTGTCATAACAAAAAGAGAAATTTAGCTTAGCACCTATGCAGAAGGCGTTGTCAAGGAAACAAAATTCCAAGTCATTGATACTGATATGGCTTATAACGCAATCATGGGGAGACCATGGATCCATGATATGGATGTAGTACCATCTACTCTACATCAGGTAATCAAATTCCCTTCCAAATGGGGAATCCAACAGATTCAAGGTGATCAGCAAACTTCAAGAAACATCAACTCAGTGATACATTCCAATAAAAAAGAAATAGCGGAAGAATCAAAAGACGAGGGAACAACTCAAATAGACACAGAAGAAAATGATAAAGACACGGTGAATGAAATCTCCACAGATGTCGCATCAAGACACACCGACATGGATTCAAGACCTGATGTTATTCAAGAACCAGAAGAAGATGAAAATATCAAGACAACTACTGAGGAGCTCAAAGCTGTTCCACTGTTCGAGCATAAGCCAGAGCAAAAAATCCATATAGGCGCAAGGCTAAGCCCAACCAGAAGAGGTAAGTTAATTGGATATTTAAAAACTAACGCAGATTGTTTTGCTTAGTCCCATTTAGATATGACAGGTATACCCCCAGAAGTGATGACTCATAAACTAAATGAAGACCCATCCTTATTCGTACCTGTCAGGCAAAAGAAAAGAAAGCAGGGATCGTTCAAGAATCAAGTGGTTGATGAAGAGGTACAAAAACTCTTCAAAATCGGTTCAATACGTGAGGTAAAATATCCTAATTGGTTAGCTAATACCATAGTGGTACCTAAAAATAATGGTAAATGAAGAGTATGCGTAGATTATACAAATTTGAATAAAGCATGCCCAAAAGACTCATTTCCATTACCGCACATAGATCAAATGATTGATGCTACTGCAGGTCATGAATTATTAAGCTTTCTAGATGCGTATTTTGGTTACAATCAGATAATAATTGGACCCCTCAGACGAGGAAAAAACTTCCTTTTACGAACAGGGGGACTAATTGCTACAAAGTCATGCCTTTTGGCTTGAAAAATGCTGAAGCCACGTATCAAAGGCTAGTGACCAAGAACATCTTGGGAAAATAATGGAGGTATACATTGATGACATGTTGGTGAAATCAACACAAGCAAAAGATTATTTCCAACATCTCTCAACTACTTTCGAGATCCTCCGCAGGTATAACATGAAATTAAATCTAGAAAAGAACGCTTCAGCGTCGAATCAAGTAAATTTTTGGGGTTTCTCGTATCAAATAGAGGCATTGAGGTAAATCTTTCTCAAATTACAGCTATTGAAGAAATACCTGATATACTTACGAGCAAAAAAGAAGTTCAAAGATTAACAGGTAAGATTGCAGCTTTAGGAAGATTCATCTCCAGGTCTTCAGAGAAGAGTTTTAATTCTTCTAGTACTAAAGAAGCAGAATCAGTTCGAATGGACTGAAGAATGTCAACATGCTCTTAAAGATTTGAAGGCCTATCTATCAAACCCCCTACTGCTGTGTAAACGAAAGGTAGGGGAAAGGTTATACGTTTATCTCGTTGTTGTAGAAATTGTCGTGTGCAGTTCTGGTAAGGGAGGACAAAGGTAAGAAATCTCCTATCTACTATGTAAGTAAGTCCTTACTTGATGCTGAAACTAGATATCCTCATCTAGAAAAATTATCCTTGGCTCTAATCATGGCATCTAGAAAGCTAAGACCGTACTTTCAGTGTAACCCAATTACTGTTGTAACTTCATATCCATTGAGAAATATTTTGCATAAACAAGAGTTGTCAGGTAGATTGGCTAAATGGGCAGTAGAACTAAGCGAACATGACATAGTCTATCAACCTAGGACTGCAATAAAGTTTTAGGTTTTGGTCGATTTTGTCGTTGATTTTAATACTAGCATAATTCCTGAAGTAGAAAAAGAATTGCAAATCTTTACCGGAGCTAGTCCAGGAATATGGATTCTATTCACCGACGGTTCTTCTAATGTCAAAGGAGCCGTCTTGGGAGTTGTTTTGATACCACCTTCGGGTGAAAAGATAAGGCAAGCTATTAAATGTTATCCTATCACTAACAATGAAGCAGAGTACGAAGTTGTCAGGACTTGAATTAGCACGAGAACTCTCAATCGAGCAGATCGTGATCAAAAGTGACTCTCAACTAGTGGTAAACTAGATGCATGGGACTTATACTGCTAGAGAGACCCGAATGCAACAATATCTGGAAAAGGCACGAGACCTAGTTAGGCAATTCCAGTCATGGAAGATTATGCAATTACCTAGAGAGAAAAATGCAGAAGTAGATGCGTTAGATAATCTTGCAGCAGTTACCGATGTAACAAATAAAGATAATGCTATTGTAATACACTTATTTCATTCAGAAATCGACCAGGACAAAAATGAGGTAACATTTAATAATTTACCCTGGGAGTAGAGAAACGAAATTGTAAATTTTTTGCAGAATGGTACCGTGCTTGATGATAAAAAAGAAGCTCAAGAACTTCGCCGAAAAGCTGCACAGTATTTCCGAGTTCATGACACTCTATATCGCAAAATTTTTGGAGGTCCCCTAGCAAGGTGCCTTGGACTTAATCAAACTGAATACGTGATGAAAGAGATACACGAAGGACATTGTGGAAGCCACGCAGGAGCAAGGCCATTAGTCAAAACCCTAATCAGAGTAGGGTATTATTGGCCTAAAATGGAAGAAGACGCTGAGAATTTCGTAGCTAAATGTGAAAATTGTCAGCGATATGCTAACAATATGCATCGACCAACAGAATTACTCCACCCGGTTGTGTCACCTTGGCCATTTATTAAATGGGGAATGGATATAGTAGGACCTCTACCCCCAGCCAGAGGAAAGGTATGATTTTTACTTGTATTAACAGATTATTTCTCAAAATGGGTGGAGGCA
The DNA here is from genome assembly GCA_005239495.1 of Nicotiana undulata. Classification (NCBI taxonomy): domain Eukaryota; kingdom Viridiplantae; phylum Streptophyta; class Magnoliopsida; order Solanales; family Solanaceae; genus Nicotiana; species Nicotiana undulata. Next base: position 10,005 of record ML300172.1, read on the forward strand.
GATGTGTTTAAACATGTGCGAGAAAAAAAAGTGAAAAGTTTCATATGGAGAAACATCATATGCCGTTTTGGTGTACCAAAGGAAATCGTATGTGACAATGTCCCATAATTCATAGGCTTACAAATCACAGAATTCTTCCAAAGCTGGCAAATCAAACGAATCACTTCTTCACCATATCATCCCGTGGCTAATGGGCAAGCTGAGTCAATGAATAAAATCATTGTCAACAATTTGAAGACACAATTGGAAAAATTAAGGGAAATTGTCCTGAAGAGCTACCGGCAGTATAGTGGCCTTATAGAACTACTGCAAAGACAGCTAGGGGAGAAATCTCATTCACGCTTGTTTACGGTTCAGAAGCTCTAATACCGGTGGAAAATTGTGAACCAAGCATGAGATTCACAACAGCAACAGAAGAAACAAACAACGTGGAGTTGAGAACAAATCTGGATTTACTCGAGTAGAGGAGAGAAACATCCTTAATACGTATGGCTGCTCAAAAACAAATCATAGAGCGATATTACAACAGAAAAGCTCACCTCAGATGTTTTAAAATTGGGGGCTTTGTCCTCAAAAAAGTCTTTCAATCAACAAAGAAGGCCGGTGAAGGAAAACTAAATCCAAATTGGGAAGGACATTACAAAGTTCGTGGTATTGCTGGAAAATGCGCTTATGAGCTGGAAACCATGGATGGCCAAATTTTACCAAAAAGTTGGAATGTTGTGCACCTGAAGAAATACTACTTCTGAGGAAAAGGGATACCCACGGTCAAGTATCATTACGTTCGATTTTATTTTAGTATAGTTAAAATTATACTAACCATTTTAGATGATAGGCAAAAATCTAACCCATAACCAGATGATGATATTAGACCTGCATAAACATGAGGAGGTAACTAAATTCCCGGTCTAGGGTTAAAATTTCTGATGGGCGCTTCAAATGGTTAAGCGGTCATCATCTAAGGAATAGACAAGTGCTTGAGATTTCATTCTTCAAAAGTCAAACACTTGGGGGACTATATAGTATGGAAGACAAAGAAGACTATCAAAAAAGTCAAAAAGCTCAAGCCTGAAGATCCATTTTTCCCAACAAGTCAAATGAGCAAAATCAAAGAGCCAAGGACAAAAACACAAAGCCTAATTCAGAAACCTACAAAAAATATACTCGTGAATGTAAACGGATGTTTAGGTCAAAGGCATAATTTAGTTACGGGTAGAAATTCATACCCTCGCATTTATTCAAAATTTGTTATAAAAGAAAACAATTATGAAAGAGTTATTGTAACGACCCGGCCGGTCGTTCCGTGAAATTAGTCTCGTTTCTCCTGTTTCAGCTTTGTCATATGTTATTTAACCTATTCATGATGTACTGGTTTAACTGGTTTGAGTTCAGAGTGGTCGTGATGAGAATTGAGACACTTACTCTCTTAAATTGGCTTAATAGTTGGAAGAGTCAACTGAGAGTTGACTTATAGCTCATATAGCCTTGTTAAGTGATTTGAGACTTAGGAGTGTGTTCGGAATGTGATTTTGAGGTCCGGAGAAGAATTATGCTTGAATTGGCGAATTTGAGTTTTTGGCTATTTCCGGTCGGCAATGGAAAATTAGCTACCAGGGTTGGAAAGGATTTCTAGAAGTTGGAACAGGTTCGTAGGGTCATTTTGGATGTCCGTGCAAATTTTCAGGTCAATCGGACGTGTTTTGGATGATTTCGGCATATTTGTCGAAATTTAGAAGTTTCTAAGTTCTTAGGCTTGAATCCGAGGTGAATTTGGTGTTTTGGCATTGTTTTGAGTATTTCAAAGGCTTGACTAAGTTTGAATAAGGTTATGGGATGTGTAGGAATGTTTGGTTGAGGTCTCGAGGGCCTCAGGTGAGTTTCAGGTGGTTAACAGATCAATTTTTGGACTTTGGTGATGGCAGATTTTGCTGGTGTATAGGTTCTGGTTTTCTTCTATGCGATCGCGTAAGGATACTTGCGATCGCGTAGGTTTAGCAGAGGGTCTGTGTGAGTTTTTCAATGCGATCGCAGAAGGGAGGATGCGATCGCGTGAGAGGGTGGTCTTTGAGCTTCGTGATCGCGTGGTCTGGTTCGCGTTCGCGTAGAAGGAAGGGAGAGAGTGAGGCTGAGATGGTTATGCTTCGCGATGGCGTGAAGAGGTATGCGAACGCGTGGGGTTAGGTCTCACTGCATCGCGATCGCGTGTGGCTGTCTGTGATCGCGTAGGGTAAGTTTTGGGCAGTGTCACTTTTGTTCTTCGCAATCGCGTGGGTATTTCCCCGATCGTAGTGAGTAAAGTACCTAGACAGATTCTTTTTAGTTAAAAAACGAGGGTTTAGTCCATATTTTCAAAAACCCATTAGAGAGCTCTGGAGAAGGTGGATTTAAGGAGATTTTTAGTAGAGTAATTGGGGTAAGTATTCTTCAATCACATTTGGGTTAAATACATGATTTAGTATTGATTTTCATCATTTAATTTGAGAAATTAGAGTGGAAATTGGGGAAAATGAGAGGAAAGTTTGAAATTTCCTTTGGTGATTTGAATGGGCAATCTAGGTCGGAGTTTGATGAATTTGATATGGGTAGACTCATGAGGGAAAAGGATTCTAGTTTTGTGATTTTTATCGAATTTTGAGACATGGGCCCGGGGGTCGGGTTTGGCCAATTTCGGGATTTTTGGCTAATTTTGATAGTTTTCGAATGGGCTTCGTTCCTTAGCATATAGTAATGATATAAATCTGACTTTTGGTATATTTGGAGCAATCGGAGGCCAAGTCTAGAGGCAAAGACACTGTGGGCTAGGATTTTAGCCGGTTTTGAGTACCTCACCCTCTATAATATGACCCGTGATTCCGAGTGGTTGATTGAAAGATATTGGTTGGTTCTGAAAAAAAGCAAAGGTTATTGTACCATTTATCACCGACAATGTCCAAATAGCAACCACGCGTGTTAGATTCGAGATAAGGCTCAATCGTGTTTAAATTTCACTCCCTGCTTGTGGGTTCCTCGAGCTACCTTCTCCCTTATGTTTTTTTGCTAAATTGCGCCATGAAAAAATGTTTTTTTTTTTGGCATGGTTAAATTTTCAACTAGAAACTCAATTATTTTGAGTGAGAGGGATGGGTAGTTTGAACTTTGAACAAATGAAGATAATGTTTCTGGCAAATGCTTTGGAAGTCCTTGATGCAATGCATGAATCTGACTTTTCCATTTCAAGAATTCCTTTTAGACAGAAGTTGAATTACTGCTCCTCCATCTAGAAAATGATTTTCTTGGTATGTGGGTGATATAGCTTGCAGAACTGGAAGACTGTTCCATCGGCATAACACTTCCTAGGCGCACCGCTTAGAGTATAACTCAACCCACTTCGAAGTTTCTCCCCATATAGGCATATACGTATCCCTTCAGGTTTCCAAGAGTGTACCTCACCCTCTATAATATGACCCGTGATTCCGAGTGGTTGATTGAAAGATATTGGTTGGTTCTGAAAAAAAGCAAAGGTTATTGTACCATTTATCACCGACAATGTCCAAATAGCAACCACGCATGTTAGATTCGAGATAAGGCTCAATCGTGTTTAAATTTCACTCCTTGCTTGTGGGTTCCTCGAGCTACCTTCTCCCTTATGTTTTTTTGCTAAATTGTGCCATGAAAAAATGTTTTTTTTTGGCATGGTTAAATTTTTAACTAGAAACTCAATTAATTTGAGTGAGAAGGATGGGTAGTTTGAACTTTGAACAAATGAGGATGTTCCCTCTATATAGAGTAGAACATGGTAGGTTTTGATATATGTCTATTGGTCATTGACATATGGTTTGTTGGTCGACATGATTTATCAATATAACTTTATTGATTTATTGATGCATGTTTGAAAAGTAACCTAACACGATTTATTTTATATATATATAGGTTCAGTCACATGGAGGATCAGAGGTTGACACAGCTACATCCTGGGCCGTTGGACCATAGCGTACTGACAAGACAAAACCATCACAGGTCGAAGGACGTATGGAATGGTGAGGTGGAAAAGCCTATTTTATGTAGACGATCAGATGGTAATTTTTGGAATTTGGTTCATGATTGTCCCATTCATCGGCGTGTCCTGCAAATATTAATTGATGCAGGATTTTACGGGGTCTATCGAGTAGGACGTATACAATTAGACCATGCTTTTATTACTTCTCTTGTTGAGAGATGGCGTCCGGAGACGCATACTTTTCACCTAAGAGTTGGGGAAGCCACTATTACGCTACAGGATGTAGCTATTTTGTATGGATTGCCAGTGGAGGGAAGGCCAGTATTGGGCATTGATAGTACAAGAAAGACCGAAGAGTGGCAGGATATGTGCGAAACGTTGCTTGGTTTTAGACCACATAGTGATTGTTTATTTGGTAGTAGGCTTGAGATTAGTGCACTAGCTACATATATGGAGCAATTGCCTTTGCTAGATGATGATGTAGATGAGGTAGTTGTACATCAAAGGGCTAGGTGCTATATGTTATGGATGATCGGAGGTATACTGTTTCCTGACACATCAGGAAACAAGGTTAAATTAATGTACTTGACGCTGCTCGATGAAATCACGCAGATTGGTACGTATAGTTGGGGTAGTGCTGTGTTGGCGTGCTTGTATCGTGCATTGTGTAGAGCTACCCGGCCAAATAACAATGAGTTATGTGGCTTCATACCACTTCTACAGGCATGTATTTCCTTATATGATTATTTATATTTTCATTTTAATATAAAATTAATTTTATTATTTATTTTTGATATACTTAGGTATGGGCATGAGAGAGACTGAAGATGGTTCATCCAGACAGATCGACGTCAGGCAAGAGAGGGTGCTATTACATTTTCAAATGATCTCCCTGGTCCGCCACACGCATGTAAACGGAACGTTCAGCTTAGTTGGACACATACAACGCAATACGTGTTGCCATTGTTTCGGGACCAGCTAGATAGCCTTGTTGATGAACATGTATAACTTATCAGCTCTATATATGTTTAATAGCAAGTGTTATATTCTTTTTATGGCTAATAGTTTGTTATTTTTCCCAACAGTTTGTTTGGGAGCCATATACTCCAGATGTAATGGAGAATCTTCCCGAGTATTGTCGATCAGGAGAGTACTTTTGGCGTGCTGTGGTGCCGCTCCTATGTTGGGATGTATTGGAGATGCATCAGCCCGACAGGGTCCTCAGACAATTCGGAATGCGTCAATTCATACCTGTTTCCTGCAATTTTGCGGACAATCACGACATGCATGATCGTCGTGGCCGACAAAACACGGATTGGTCTAGAGAACATGCGAGGCCCATACTTGTCTGGAATGATCGTGCTAACCGAGTTTGTGAAGCCCGGCTAGCAGATGGACCCATTGCGTATGATGATGATTACCTTGTCTGGTATCGTCGGATTACTCTACAGATTATCGGAAATCCCAGTTTCCGATTTCCAAAAGGGTATGCATCCCTTGCACCAGTGGCCGAGGTTATGGTATGTACTTTGCATTAAGATAAGTTAATCACATTTTTTATTTTATGTATCATTTTCTGTGGAATTCATTCTTGTGTCAGAAAAACCAGCTAATTTGTTCATTTGATATATTGCATAGTGTGCACCAGTGATATATTATAATTTTTGAACCTATTCTCTAGGTTTATATTTTGATAGATATCTGAAATTGTTCAAAAGTTGGTTTTCATTGTATCCCGGAATACATCTCTACTTTTTTCAGCCTTATGCCCTGCAAACTTTTGCTTTTTGATTGCTTTTTTCCGTCTCATAATAATTTCTGGCATGTGTACCTTTTGGATAGCTGCTGATAGCATGTCTCTTGGAAGACACTTCGGTTGAATTATTACTGCTCTTTATATTTTCACATCATTTATACCTTAACTTTTTCGGCGTATTTGTGGGCCTTATTTTCTGTAAAAAATACAGGAGGAAAAGGTTGATGAGCTAGTTAACTATCATGTCAGCTGTGGTTTTATTAGTTTGTATTAGAAAAATAATGATCCTCGATTTTGCAATTCCAGGCGCGTCAGTTGCATATGATATATCAATATGGGATTGAATTGCGACAACAACCATCAATGGAGGTTGCTGGAAGGAAAGTCATGGAGATGTGCAGTGATGGTTTGACAGCAGCGATCGAGGCTCAGAGGCTTCGTGTTCAGCCAATGTATGTTCCAGTTGAGCAGCCTGTAGTTGATCATGCTGTTAATCCACATAAACATGGAAGATCAGGGAGACGCAAAAAGAGACGTGCAATAGCAGCAACTAATGTTGAAGAAAGGTCTGAAATGTCTAATACAAATTCGTATTTGGAGCGCGATCATGGTGCAGGTGGTTCTGTTAAGGGTGATGAAAAGTTAAATGTTGAAGCTGAGCTTGGTATGGATTCATCACAGTTTGCAGAGCCGCGTTTTGATATGGCATCTAGTTCAACACAATTTGGGGATGGGGATGGTTCTGAATTGCATAATGTTGACATTCAACTTGTACTTTATCAGACCCCACCCTCTCAGCAGTTTGATATGAATAGTTTCGGAGACGGGTTTGATGATGACGATGTACACCACTCCCCTGCCCGTCCTGATCGACAGGTTAACTATGATATTACCCCTAGCCAGATGACTTTAGAGGCCTCCTATTTTACAGCTATTGGTTCTGTGGATGATAAGCCTATGGAGCAAGCAATTCCAACCCGTGGAAGAGGGCAAACGAGATTTTACAAACGTCGTTTTAAGAACAATGTAGATGCACCGCGACGACAAAATCCTGCACACTCTATATTGCCGCTACGTTGCTATAAACCCTAAAGCACCCTAGCAACTAGGTGCTCCTATTTTCTCATGAATTTGTATAGTAACACTGCTAGATAGAGTGGTTATTGGGGTTCTAAAAATCTGATTTAAGTTTTGCTTTTTGCAGTATACACAAAGTCAAACTTCGGGATGAAGTTATATGCATGAAAGGAAGTGACTTCCTAGAGGGGATATCTACTACCTGTACCCTTCGTTTATATGCTCAAATATTGGAGGAAGACTTGCACATTTATTCTACCCATGGATTTCCCAAGTTAGCATGAATATTGCACGTTTGTTTTATATCATGCTGTGTTGAGTGGGTTAAAAGTTAATAGGCGATACCAACTTATGGCTTAAATAGTGAAACAGATTGCTTTACATGGCCCTCTAAAAGAAGCTCTCTCAGATCTATTCAGTTTGTGCAGGATACCAGATGCTTTTATTGAAGATTGGAGCTTACAAGGCTGGAATATACCTTTTAGGCGAGTGCTGAATGATCGGGAGGTGGATAGAATTACTGAGTTCTTCAAGGTGCTGGACATGTTCAAAGGCACAACTGACGCTGGAGATTCCATGTGGAAAGGTAATGGCAGAAAATGTTTCACAGTTAAATCAACATATAATGCATTAACTGCTAGTGGATAACAAGACACAAGATGGCCTTGGAAGAATAGTTGGAGAGCCAGGACTGCTGTTAAAGTGAGATGTTTCTCTTGGTTGGCAGTAAGGAGAGCATGCCTTACTCATGAAAACCTGCAAAGAAGGGGAATACTGTTAAGTTCAAGATGCTTTTTATGTCAGGAGTGTGCTGAAAATGAGAGTCATTTGTCTTACGTTGCAAAGTGACTGGTCAACTGTGGCAGATTTTCTTGTTCTTGCTTGGTTGGAAATGGGTCATGCCAGAGTCCACTATTTATATGCTGAAGTGCGGGAACAGAGTGGGAGGCAGTGTAAGGAGTAAGAGGTGGTGGAAATCTATCCTAGAATGTATATGGTGGACTGTATAGAGTGAGAGAAATACAAGATGTTTTGAAGATAGTAGTAGCTCTACACTATATTTCTGGTGTAAAGAATATTTTGTAGAAGATGCTGAATCTTTACTAGACTTTTTGGAATCTCTGTACTTAGTCATAGTAAGTAGTCCTTGTAAGATGAACAAGCTTTTGTTTAGAGATTTTGTAAATTTGGTTGCTGACGAATATACTGTTGCCTATTTAAAAAAAAGTGAAACAGACTGCTTCAAGTTTAGTTCCACTTCTGAAATTCTTTATTGACAATGATGTCAAGGTATGGTGCTATTGATGGTAAAAAATCTCATGATTTCACATGATGTTCTTTGTTTTTTTTACTTTTCCAATTCCTCATCCCATGTTATAATTACTGGGCTAAGTAATGTCAATCCTGTTGGGTTCTGCTAAACTGGCGGTAGAGAAAGGGACTGCTCAAGGTGGAAACAAAGTCATGCTTCAAGCAGTTGTCCGGCTGCATATTCTTGGGCTTGTGGGACAGTTTATATTCGGTTGCCTTTAATTTCGTTATTTATTTTTTTGGCGGGGAAAAATATTGTGTGATACATTGATTGCTATCGCACGCAGGAGCCTGAAACAAAATATGTGGGAGAATATTGTGTGGATTGAATAACTGTCTAGGCAGTGCAATCTTGAGTGAGGACTTCTAATTGTTGTATTGCATATGAGTTCATGTTATCATGGTAAATTTCACAAAGCTTCTCACTAAGCAGCCAGTTGGCCTCTTAAAGCCTTCTACAAGGTGTTTCTGTGTTGGATACATTAATTGGTTTTGCAATCAATTATCCAATACTTGCTCAAAACCTGCAATCTCCTGTATTGGCTAACATGTAATCTCATGGATTTATACCTTAGCTTTCTGATCTTGGATGTTTATCAATTTTCTCGGCTTTGCAGGCCAGACACAATTTTCTAGTCTCAACTAAGAGTACCTTCCAAGAATTGTTCCATGTTTTGCAGAGGTACTTTGAAACCAGAACCAGCAGTTGCTCAACAGACGTCACACAACATCTTCAATGTCCCATTTTGCCATTAATTGAGCTAGCTATTACTACCTATGATGCCATGACTTTTTTTATCATTTACATAACCATTCACAACAGTTTTTGATATCCATTTCCCACATAAAACAGCTAGTGCACTGAAGTTATCTCATGTTTCCTGTGACAAATGGAACTTCTTCACAAACTATCAATGTGCAAGCATACAAAATATCAAATAAAGAAATCATGTTCACATGTCAAGCAATGGATCCTTCCAAGGAAACACAATAGGAAAAGAAAATGTCTTCAATTTTCCCAGCTTCCATCTAGCTGGATATGTTATTGTGCATAAAAAAAACAAAGGAAAAAAGAGAATCACTGGTTCCTTAAAATCATCCATGACTATGCTGAAGATCCATATCTCCTCTATCATTCAATCACAACCTTTCTCTTCTGCAAAACAAAGAAACACTTCTCAGGTTTGTTTTAACAAGATTTAAGAGGTTAAATGTACAAGCTAAGAAGATGGTGCAAATAAGCTTGAGTCACTTACCTGTTAAACCAGGGTTACAGCTTTTTATTTGCTTGTCACGCTGACGAATCTAAGTGATAAATAATGACCGTGATCTCTTTGGCATTGTCTTCTATTTGCTCTTCCCGAATTTGCCTGACTGATTTTTCAAGAGACTCGCCACATCGTTTCACTTCAATCATCTTTATACTTGAAATTTCTCCAATAGCAGAAGGGATTTCTTGAAGATGGAAGCAGCTTTCTACCAGAAGCCGTTCGAGGTTTTGCAAGGAATCATCTGAGGCATTCCATTCTGTAATTTTGAGGGACCTCAATTTAAGAACCTTAAGGCTCGGAAACTCTTCATCTTCAATGTCCCATATTCCTTCCTGAAATGCTCTATGCTCCAACTTGAGAACCACTAAATTTGGTAATCTCCCGATATTAGACATTTCAGTTTGTGACAATGAAACATCTGATAAAGTTAGCTTTGTCAGGGTCTCGGGCAAGCTGAATTTCAAGATCTTACCATTCACACCTAGTGTTTCAAGTGGAAGAGCATCTAATCTTAGTTTGAGAGGTTCTTTACACTGGCACTTGAGCTTTCGCAGTCTGGTCGCCTTCTTTATCATGTTGTCTGCTAGCTTGTTAGTGAGAGACACAGTGGCCAAGGTCTCTAAGCAACATAAATTTGCCGATTTGCGAGGAATGCGTCCATCAAAAGATGCAACAGGTTGCACATGCACATGTTTTAACCTTGGCATATTCCAGATGGCCATGGGCAATATTGTACCACTGCCAACTGTTATGACAAGCAAAATCTCAAGGTTTGAAAGGTTTGATATCCATGCTGGCATAGATTCCACATAGCCTTTGATTCCTAAGTACTTCAAAAGAATAAGCTTTTTTGATCTCTGGAATGAACTGTCCGCCACAGGACATTCCATTTGTAGAACTCTTAGAAGTTTAAAGTTCTCAAGATCAAAAAATTCCTGGCAGCCAGATTTCGGGGGTCTGAAGAATGCAGAACGAACTTGCAGGTTCCCAATCCTCCCTGCCCAGTAAAGGCTATGATGAATGCACAGCCTCCGGTGCTCATAAAAGGAACTACCCAAATCTTTGTTCTCAGTACTTGTTATCTGCATAAACTTCTCTTCCTTAGCTTTTGTTGCACAAAAATCGTGCAGCATATCATGAATGTGACATGATCTGACTCCTCCGTTGGACCTTTTCTTGTTAATCATTACCAAGCTTCTACCAATGAGATCATTCAGGAAACTTTCTGCTACAAGCTCTACCCTCTTTGCCTCTGTGTTTGCAGCAAATCCCTCGATATTCCACAACCACGCCAAGTTTGAGATTGGAATTTCTTCGTCCTCACGAAATGATGCAAAATAGAGAAGGCAGGGCTTGAGGTGATCTGGCAAGTGCCTGTAGCTCAATTCTATTATATCTAGGCACTTGGCACTAATGTCAGTATCGGAATTTATACTTTCTGCAATTTTGCTCCAACTTTCCTTGTTTTTCTCTTTCTTCGTCAAAACACCAGCTACCAAAATCACCAGGAGAGGTAGTCCTTGACACTCTCTTGCAATTTCTTCTCCTACTTCACATAGTTCTGATGGGCAAATTGGTTTATTGAATAACTTAATTTGCAAGAGCTCCCAACTTTCCGCTTCAGAAAGAAAACGAAGGTGAAGAGGTGATCTAGCAGGGTTAATATCTGAAGCCACATGACTCAGTCGGCTGGTTATTAAAATCCTGCTTCCATTGTCATTAACTGGAAAACATCCCTGGAAGTCTTCCCATGCATTAATGCTCCATACGTCATCAATGTAGACAATGTACCTCTTGCCCATTAAAAATCTTCGCAGAGCAACTGCTGGATCTTTCTCAATCTGTTGACTGGGACCTCGGACTTGATTCAAAATTTCCAACAACAACTTTCTCCTGTCATATGTTTGGGAAAGACAACACATAGCATGGACGTCGAAATAATGCCTTATGGTTTCACCATGATAAACTTTCTTTGCTAGTGTAGACTTTCCAAGACCAGGCATCCCTACAATAGACAAAATATCTAATCCCTTTGGTCCTCCAACGAGCTGCTTTATAAGTGACTTTGCCTCTTCATCAAAACCTACCATTACCTCATCATATCCTGGAGTTATCTCAACTTCTTGTGGGACAAGATCTGGTGCTTCTTCTCCTATAAGGACTTCAACTTCTTGCACATGGAACTCTGCTAATTGATCATTGACAAGCTTAATTTCTGTTGTGGTCTTACATAACAAGTGCTGATACCAAACAGGATAATCTCCCATAACCAGGCAATCAATTATGCATTCTGCCTGGTATGCTAGAGATATCACTTTTGTCCAAAGATCATGTTTCTTCACCTCCTCAAAAGCATGCTGTTGCTTCACAAATTTCTCCAACGAGGATCTTAAGAGAGATAACTCCTCCTGAGCTTCTGCAATAAGATCTGTGACAGAAGAATCGCACTTTCCATCTTGCAGCAGCTCTTTCAGATAACGTAAGAGGGAGTCAATAAAGCCTAATCCATTTGTCCTGGGGAAATTATATTTTGATGACAGTGGAGATTTCAGAATCATGTCTTTTAGGTCTTTCATGAGAATTTCAATATTTTTCAGTAAGTCAGAGAATACCAAGTTAACTTCTGCTGCTTTGTCAACAGAGAAAGAGTAAGCAACAGAAGCTACCTCAGTAATAAGACCTTCAACATGAGTGAGTATATCACTCAATTTTCCCTGGTCAACATATGGATCTTCAGGCGGATAAATAAGCAATGTTAGCAATTGCTTTGATGCTTGGCAAATGCTTTCGGCTTGATCATTCATAGGAGGAAGCATCATGGAACATGCCTCAATATTTAATAACTTTGAATGGTCCTTCAAGAGAAAATGAACGGAATCTTCAACAAATTTTATCACATCCTGGTTGTACTGGTTTTGTGACTTAACCAAACATCTTAGAGCCCCTGTATATATTTTCGCAACTTGGGGCTCAATGGGCTTGATCTCTTGCAAAAAGTTTGAGATCTTAAGAATCAAGCGAGATGCCAGGTCTTCGTCCATTTCTTCCACATAACATAGATAACAGATGTAAGCAGCATTCCGAGTGACAACCTCCATATGATTAAAGAGAGTTCTGGATTTCTCTAGTTCCATGCTTGCATCTTTTATGAATTCGAGGAAGGTTTTGAGATACTTTAGATTTTCTTCAAGGACTAGAAGCTCTTTCTTTAGAAGATCAAACTTGTTCAACTCTTTCTTCTTTTTGAAAAGATCCTTCACATTCTGAAGAATGTAGTCGATGAACTTCTGAAACAATGGACTGCATAAATTTGGTAAAGGCCACCTTCCTGGATCCAGTAAAAGGAGAAACTCATAACCTCCTTTGACTTCAGCGGAAGATAAGTCTTCCCTTGGACCTGAAATAGTATCTCCAACTTGCATTCCATGTCCTCGCAACCTCCCATCCTTAATCCTCCCTTTTTGAGTTGCCCAATACAAAAATGTATCAAGAAATCTCCTCTCTATTTCAGACATTTGTTCTCTCGCGGAGTTGTCCTCAGAATGGTGCAGACAGCTCTGTAGGTAAAGAGATTAAAAACAAATCACATTCCCAGGACCAGACATGAGATTTACAAACTTAACATAAAAAATTCATTCTATGCTTATCATATTTTTCCTACTGTATCAGCATGTAATGCTTGATTATAACTTAGTTCTATTCAAGGAAAGAATAGAGGATAAGTTTTGCTTTTACATTGTTGTGGTGCATGAACTATGTATAATATAGTAGTTTCATTTTCCCTGTACAAAAGTGATCCTACTTTACACTGTGAAACAATATAGCTATAAGTTATATCTGAAGCCACAATGAATAATGTAAGTGGCGGACCCATAATTTTATGCATACTGTCAGTGGCGGACCCGGGATAAGTTGCCAAAGAATGCATTATATAGGAAGGTTTGACTTGCACTAGAATTTCTCTCTTGGATCTAAGAAAGAATCTTTCAAAACTACTGTGACTTTAGCAGCTTATTCTAATGGAACTACATTAAACATACATGAAAACAACATTCTCAGATAGGATCTTGATGGAAATATTTACATGAAAACCAGAATGTTTTGTGACAATAAGGATTCAATCATTCTGCTGATTTCCGCTTATGGGCTATGTCAAGGAGATTCACAATATAATATAGAGAGGTAAAAAAACAGATTTTGCCTCATCTATACAGTGTAATTTCTCGGCGACCCGCCCCCCTAAATCTACCCCTTCAGAAAGAAAGTATGAGCAAATATAAAGAAGCTGTGAACTAAAACTGAAGAAATCAAGAAATGCAAACATGGACCTGGAGCAAGTTAAGTTAGATGAAAATAGAGGAATTAAGTTGGTAAAAAGTATATTACCTTTGGTAAAATTGACAGAGCAGAAAGCAATGATTTAGGCTTCACACTTTGTTCTGTACTTAGTGCTAATCAAGTTTCCTAATAGTAGCTATTTTCTTGCTGAGCGTTTTGTTTTACCAAAAAGAAGAATGAACAAGAGATGTGAAGCCTTGGTAAGAGCAAATCAAGGTTTTTTATTTTATTTTATTTTATTTATTTTAAAATTTGTTTTAGTAATTTCCACTTGGTCTGGCCGGCCATGTTATGAGATGTAATGGGTTTTTTTCTTAGGTTAATACATAATTACCTCATTGGGGTTGTATCGAAATTTCGGTTGCGCCCCTTAAAAATACGGGTGTCTTATGATCCCTTTGGTTTTATTTGGACTGTAATAAATATCATCCTTTGTCATTTAACACAATCTCAACTAAAATAGTGTATGCCACGCGTCATTTATATTTTGACAATTTCATTTTTTTTAACTATATAATTTCCTCTTTATTCCTTTTTTTTTCTTTCATTTTATTCCTTTTCTTTATCCCCACCCCCACCCTACGCCACCACCCTCCTTCTTCTTCCCAGCACTCCCTAGATATCCCTTCCCCCAATTGATTAATTCTTGTTTTTAGTTTTTTAATGACAAAATTTTTTATTTATGGATTCTTCTTTTTCTCGTTACATCCCATCTGTCCACCCATTTCTTCATCTTCTTTATTATATTATTTTCAGAATCGCCGGAAACAATGGTGTCGGAATCACCATTATTTTCGGCGAAAAATAATTAGAAAGCTTTCGATGTTTGAAGATTCTTAAGTTTTTTCTAAATCGATGTAGTGAGATTTCTTTTTTAATGTTCTGTTAATCGACGAAGATTTCTTTTTCAATGTTGAAGAATTTTGGTGAGGTTGGTGGAGATGGAGGTGGTGAACTGTTTGAAAAGGGAAGAAGAGAAGAAACAACAGAAGAAGGAAAGGAAAATGAGGAAAAGAAGAATTCGACTTCATATTTCCCGGCACCATTGTTTCCGGCACAAGGAAAATAAAAACAAAATAGAAAGAAAAGTAAAAAATTACATTTAAATAAAAAATCTGGCAAAATATAAATTTTTAATTTTATTTTTAATCCCCTCACTCTTTTTAAGCAAGTGATATACACTCCGTGTCATATGGGCTGAAAAGGGGATAATGATTAAGTTCAAAATTGTTAAGGGGGGTCATAAGACACTCGTGTTTTTAAGGAACTTGTTAATCATAGAAGACTTTTGAGATCTGAAAACGTGAACGCGCCATTATCATCTCCAAATATTTTATTTAAAGATAAATAAAATTGTTCAACTTGATATAAAAAACCAATTAGGGCATGTTTGAAAAGCCACCTAGAAATTGAATTTGGGTGTATTTGGATGTAATGATACAGTTTGGCATATTTTTTTGGCCATGTAATTATTTAGTCAGCATAAAATTGGGTATAATTAAAAGAGCGTAATTACACTCTCCAATTCTCACGGGGAGGTGAGAATTGGTGGTAACTCTGCAATTACAAGGTTGTGTTTTTAGTTTCTTTCTTTTTTGTTTTTATAACTTTTTATTTCTAATATTTTACTTTTTACATTTTAATTTCTTTGTACATTATTTATCTTTTATTTCTCTATTTTTGCATATTGTGATTCTATGTAATTGCTTATATTTTATATTTTATTTATTTTATTATTCTATTTTTGAAAACTACACCTATTAATATTAGAAATAATGAGTCACTAACAAACTTGTCATATAATGAGTGATGCCATCAAAGTGGAACTTCGATTTTCGTTGTTGAAGGTGGTTATAAACTTATTATATTTTCTGATCTTAAGTTGTAGTGGAACTTACAATTATTATGTCGGAATTTGACATATGTTAAACTTCTTTTTTTTTTGAATTTTGATATTGTGTTATATTCATGGTTTCAATTTACTTGTTTTAGTAGTATTGGCTCACATTGCATGTTGTTCATTTTTTTTATAGTTAGAATTAATAGATAAGTTTTGTCAAACATTATATTATAAATATTAATTTATTTTATCAAATATGAATTCCATAATGTTCTTATAAAACATATGTTTTTAGTTTTTGTAAGTATTTAAACTAAATATAATTAATTTGGAAAATATATATGATTTATTTTAACAATATTAGTTATAAATATATGATTACTAATTGATGTATATTCACGAAAAAATCTATATCTTAAATACCAGATATAATATTATTTATACTTATAAAATTTATAGGCATACATTTATTATATTAACTTTTATGTTTTGATAATTATTTCATTTAAAATTAATTTTTACTGTGTAATTACACTTGTGCAAACAATCAACAAACTTATAATTACACCATAATTTAAATATGGCACACAAACAGATCGTCGTAATCGCACAACTATATAATTACTAGGTTATGATAATTACACCAATTTCAATTATCCGGTGACTTTCCAAATAACCCCTCTTCACCTCTTACTACCAGTTTGTCTATATTTAATCATATCAAGATTCTCACTAGGTATTTTTTTTTCCTGAGCGTTTACATTTGTTCATAAAAAAGAAGACCATAAATTGGAGATTGGGAGACTTGGGACATCGAGGTTATTGTTTTTTCTTAATTAAATGCTTTAGTAATTTACATTTGGTCGGCCAAGTTAGGTGTCACATGTCTACTATAAAATATATTGAGTTACTTCCTAACCAAATCCTCACCTTAAAAGACTTTTGAAATTTGAGATCTTTAACGCGATATTAAGAAATCACAGATAATGAAGTTAATTACTACAATTCTTCTAGACAAGTTTGGTTTTCTAAAATGTCTTGCAATAGTCTCGTAAAATTTATAGTAAATACTTATTATTTTATTTACTTTAAAATTATTTATTGTGGCTGTAATATTATGAACAGTTCTTGATCTACTAGTCCATAGCTTTGCTCTTAACTAAAGGTCAAGGGTTAAGTCTTAAATTTTATCTTTTTAGCATACAATATAAAGGCGAAAAATATTATAAGCCTATTAAGAAATGCAGTTAGCAGGAATCGAACTCCTAATCTCTTTTTGCAGGTTAAGGGTCAAGTGTTCAAGTCTCAAATTTTATCTTTTTAGCATATAATATAAAGGCGGTTTTCTTTTAAACTATTAAGAAATGTAGCTACACGAATCGAACTCCTAATCTCTTTAACAAAATTACAGCGCACGACAAGGTAACCTAGGAGCTTTTCTTGTGAAGCAATGCCACTTCTTTTATTTGTTATATTTGTATATAAGTTAGATATTCAATGAATTTCTGAATAAGGACTGTCATCCGATGCTGCTTGAGTCAAGGTACGTCCGCCGCTGATTGAATAATAAAACCTGGTTAAGGTCTTTAATAGTTTCGAGGAACATACTAACACATAGCATGGGAAGAGGGATGGAGGACATCCCACGTGGGTCCGCAAATATCACTGCGCTAACTCACAACTACCCCCCCCCCCCCCCCCCCCCCCCCACTCTTCTGTTAATTATAATTTTAACATGAAGAATAGACTAGGTATATCTTAATGAAATATAAAAACTATAACGAATATGTATTCTTGAGACTTATAATTTGAGCCTTTTTAAATACTATCTCCCGTCTCTAAATTCTGCACTAGTTTTTACTTGAAGAATGCTTGGTGTTTTTTTTTTTTTGCTATTGCTTGGTATTAATTTTAGAAGACTTTTTTAGTAGTCAAGATTGTAACCATTTATTGCTGGACTTTATCAATCGAATAGAAAACAGAAAAGGACTAAAACGGAAGAAAATATATATAAGGTAGGTTGAGTGGCTCAATGTTCCATATCATATTATATTATTTTTTATCCATGGTTCTCTATATTCATTATTCTCATCTTTTTCAAGTTTTTAACAATGGAAAGCTTTAAATTCAATGTTCAAGAGGTATTTAGAAGGGAAGTGCACAGTTAGCCACTAATTAAAATTGTATTTACTCTTTAGTCATTGTTTAAAATGTATTTACTCTTTAGTTAGTGCTTTAATAAACTTTTACCGATCCGGACAAAAATACCCCTATGCTAGACATGATTTCCTAAACTTCATTAGTGTTGTATAAAATATTAAGGACAAAGTATCCTGAATTAGCCACCTTCTGTTTTAAACTTTAGGACATCATGTCCTGTATGTGCAGCATAAATGTTAAGGACATGGTGTCCTTAATTTTATGAGTGTTGTGTAAATATTAAGGACACAATGTCCTTAACTTGAATGCTATTTAAATATTAAGGACAACATGTCATGTACTTGCACCTTTTGTTGTTAAACTATAGGTCATCATGTCCTTAACTTCACATGTGCAGTGTAAATGTTAAGGACATGGTGTCCTTAACTTCATATGTGCAGTGTAAATGTTACAAACATAGTGTCCTTAACTTCACAAATGTTGTGTAAATATTAATAACATGGTTCGCTTAATGTCCAGAAGTTAAGGACATTTCGGAAACGTTTGTCCTCAATATTAGATTCCTAGTTCATTATTTCGGGACATTCAGAAAATTATGTCCTAACGTTTACTTGTTTTGCTTAATGTCCAGAAGTTAAGGACATTTCAGAAAAGTATGTCCTCAATATTAGATTCCTAGTTCAATATTTCAGGACACTGTGTACTTAATATTTACACAGCACTCACGAAGAAAGGTTAAAAATATTTTTTGTATTAATTTTAATAGAGTAGTGGCTATTTTTGCTCAACATAAAAAATACTAGATAAAAACTAAACACCATGTTAAAACGTGGTGGTTCAACCCGCTATGCTGTATGGGGCTGAGTGTTGGCCAGTCAAGAACTCTCATGTGAAGAAGATGAGAGTAGCAGAGATGACGATGTTGAGATGGATGAGAGTAGCAAAAATTCCCTGTTGCTATCATTGGATATTATTTATCCTTTATTTGTCCCTTTTTTTTGTCATTTATCTTTCTTCGTTCCTGGCTTCCCTCTTCTTTTTCTTGTCCTTTCTGAGCCGAGGGTCTATCGGAAACAACCTCTCTACCTGCATTAGGTAGGGTAAGCTCTGCGTACAGACTACCCTCCCCAGACCCCACATGTTGGGATCAAACTAGGTTTGTTGTTGTTGGTTTACCATGTTAAAAAGTGGCTATCCCACGCCATTTTGACAGTTTAATGATTTATTAAATGTATTTATCAAACTATGACCTCGATCCAGTTTAATACTTTTGATTTTAAAGTATCTGCATTCATTATAGGAAATAAGGTTTTCATAAACGACAGTATGTGGCGCATTTGTTTACTTTTCTGTGATGATCTTTAGTCGCCAATACTAATAAAATAATAATAATAGTAATGCAATAGGAGCAATTGCATGTTCACATTGGTCCAAGCCTGTGTGAAGGTCGCCTAACAACAACAACAACAACAACAACAACAACAACAACAACAAAACAAACAACAACAACAACAACAACAACAACAACAACAACAATAATAATAATAATAATAATAATAATAATAAAATAACAACAAGCCTTTGTGAAGGTCGCCTAATAACAATAACAACAACAACAACAACAACAACAACAACAACAACAACAACAACAACAATAATAATAACAATAATGACAATAATAATAATAATAATAATAATAATAATAATAATAATAATAATAATAATAATAATAATAATAATAATATAATACAACAGGAGCATATGCACATTCACATTGGTCCACGCCTTCGCGATAAATTAAGATGGAAAATTAACTAGAGGTTGTAAAAATCATCAGTTTTATTCTCACCTTTAACTATTAGAAATCCATGAAAATGCACTAACATGGAAAAACTCAATTAAACTATAAAATCTCACCTGATGTCGGCCGAAAAATTTCTTACGATATCACCGAGCTTCCATTTTCTCGTGTCAACCTCTAACCACTATCATATCTCACTTCTCAACCTCTTTTCTATTAGTATTACTGATAGTCCCTAAGAGTCCACCAAACATTAGAGGTACCAGGTCCTCTACTAGTTCCCACAAAGTTATATGCTAGAAAGACAAGTAAAGAGACAAAAGGATTTTTACGTGGAAAAATCCCACTCAAGGGGACAAAAACCACGACCTACACTTGTAGGATTTCAACTTCGCTAACTTGTAATCTAACCTATTACAAGCCATTTTGTAAGTCAACCTTACAAAGATTTCAACACACTAACTTGTAATACTTCTAACAAGCCACTTTGTCACTATATAGTTACAAAGACTTGGACTCATGACTAGCTTTAGCCACATAGAGGTTTAGAGAATAAAGAGTTAAAAAGATTCCTAACTAGTTGCTTCTACAAAAGCTAGTAGGATACAATAAAAACAAAATACAAGATTACAACTCAACTAAGGACATTATCAATACTTGATGAGCACATTTTGTAGGCCTTAGTGGAGTTGTCTTCTTGCTCTTGAAGCCCTTGAGTCTTTAATGCTTGAGAGCACTTAATGCTTGAATATTCATTTAGTAAATGCTCAAGTGAGGTGTTTGTTATTCTTGATTCAAGGTATTAAGACCTTTTGCACATTCCAAGAAGGATGTTTCATATCTTGTGGATACATGCCTCAACCGATGGGAAGTGACTGCTGCACTGTTACTGCACTGTAGCGTGCACAGTAACCAACAGTCACTTTTCTGTCACAGTTTTTTACAGCTGTCAAATTGACCTGTACTTTTATCTGTGAGCCCGGTAGGGGATCAGGTCCCCTAGCTAGTCCCTCCTCATTCAGCAGTGTATAGTTCAGAATTCTTGAAGGCAGAGATGACATGTGATGTTGTTTATACACTAGGTCCTCGATCTGGTCCTTCACATAAAAGTTTGTTAGATCATCAAAACAGAATACAACTCATCAATTTCCCCCTTTTTGATGATGATAAACTTTTATAATTGGGAAGTGAATGTGATAGTGTAACAATGAGCTACCAGGTTCCTAGCACGTTTCCCCTATCAATATGCTTCCCTCTTAGGTTGTGCTTCCCCCTTAAATAGTGCACAAACAGGTCAGAATTGCAGAATTCCCAATTGTCCCTTGAACTTCCCCCTTTTGGCATCATAAAAAGACATACTTAGGTAAGAAAAACGAAGGAAGTCCCTGAAGGTTAACTCATGCCCCTTGTGTGCACACAACATGGTAGAAGACAGAACAAACGTCAGACTAGCATCAGATAGAACAAGCAAAGACTAATTTCATTAAGAACAAAAAGATTTAAAAAAACATTGCCGAAGTCGTTGCTTGAACGCAATAGAATTCATTTGGATTTTCCAATACAGGAGCAATCATATGTTATCCAATCCCAAAACAACAAAAAGAAACAGCATTAATAACTACCAGCCACAGGATAGAAGATAACAAAGGAGAGAGGGATTCTAGGGAGCACTAGATGAGGGAGGCTTAGAGGTAGAGGCAGCGAGAGTGCGAAGGACCAAGTCCATGCGAGCATTCGTAGAGGACTGTTCCTGAAGAAGCTTTTCCTTCAGATTTTCAACTTGCTGTCTCAACGCAACATTCTCTTTGTTTAGGCGGGCCACTTTCGTATCAGATGAACTAGTAGAACCGGGTCCCTTATTAGAGTGACCTGATGTCTCCATGATGGAAATTTGTCCCTTTAGCCTCTTGATGGTGTCCTGGAAGCATTCAGGGCATTGATCATTTGAGAGATTGTAGAGTTGCTGCCCCCAGCCTTCTCGATGCATTCACACTCTTCAAGAGTGGTCTTGGTAAAGCTCTGCTTACGAGTGCCAACACGAGGTTTGTTGAGTGGTACCTTGAAGTGTTCAAAGATCCTTGTAAGCAAGAAGTCGTAGGGAAGACCATGGTTACCATCCTTGAAGGAGACCACCTTATCCATGTGGTTGATCATGGGAGCGGGCAAGTTGACAAGAGTAAAGTAGTCAAGTGCCTCCATCAGGATAAGATCAGCCCTAGATGCAACAGAGCGTCTTTCAGCCCTGGGGAAGAAGAACTTTGTTTACCAACTCGAAAAGAAGTTGATAAACAGGCAGCATAGCCTTCTTATGGACCCAGTCCCCATGCTGAACAGACCCAGATTTGACAATTATTTTCGTAAAGTGTTACTGCATACATCCTTGGATGGATCTATTGAAGATAAACCCTCTGATGTAATGCCTAGAATTTCTCCCAAAAGGGCATCATCAAACACGATGTCCACATTCCCCACTAAGACACATGCATGTCCATCCTCAGGGAGAAAAAACGTTAGCATAAAACTCCTGTACAACATCCTCATAGACCTTAGCTCCACTTACATCAAGAGATGTTCCCACTTCTGGAACTCAAGCATAGTCATGAGTTGGCTCATGCCTGGCATATCAAGGGTCTTAGGGTCAATGGTACGCCCGAACAACACAGCTTGCCTCTGAACATTCTCTTTCCACTTGGCAGCCTGAACAAAACCAGGTTCCTCTGCTGGTGCTCTGTCTTCTTCTCGCTTACATTTTCCTGACACTTTGACTGACTTCCCTTTGGAACTAGCAGATACAGATTTCGATCCACTGACCTCCCCAACATTTTTCTTCTTGATTTTTTCTTTAACCTTGAAGACTGATGGCTTCACATTCTTCTGAGACACAACTTTATTTCTTCCTACTATGGAACTAGGTTCCTCAGTAGTTTCCTCGTCAACCTCCACAACCGGAATATTCTTATCCACTGCAAACTGACCATCCTTTACTAGACACCTCCCTTTTGGCTTGTTAACTTTCTTGCTCTTCTCAAGAGCCTGATCCACTGCCTCCTTCTTCTGAAGTCTAGTGGAGGGACGCTTCACTGAAGGTGTTGAAACATGTACCCCCTGACGAAGTTTGAATATGGCACTGAGAACTATGTCGTCCTCATCATCACCGTGTACAAGTTCATGGTGAGGAAGGATGGACTCAAGAGGAGGAGTGTAGAAGATTTTTTCAGTGGGAGACTGAGAGGGTGGAGAACCAGGTCCCTTACCAGGTTTTGAGGGAGATGTCTCATGGCGAGGAGACTCGAAGAGAACCATGGTTCCTTCATCCTCTAGAATGGATGATGATGCTCCTAGAGTCTCAAGAAGAGAAAAGGCATTTTCAAAGGTTTTTTCCGATGAAAAAGCAATGATGTTTTCAGCCGCTTCTTTTTCTTGTGACTCCATTGGAGGCTGAGTGTTTAGATAAGCGGAGTTGATATATTGATTTGGATCATCCTATGAAGCACCGAGGCAGGAGAAGTCTCATAGGTGAGAGGCCCAGGTGGTGGTACAGAGGAGGACGGTGGTGAAGGGGCTTTTTCAGAGGTTAGGGTTTTTGGCGAGGATAGAGATTGTGGAGACGAAGGGAGAGAAGCTTCAGGGACTGACGGTCCCTGAGATGGTTCTTGTACAAGGGGAGGTGAAGATGGCGTAGAGGCAGAAGTAGGACTTTTTGAGGGTGAAAAGCCCTGATCCTCAACGGGGGTGGTATTGAGGTCAGTTGTGATGGTGAAAGGGGAGATTCCATCTTGGGAAGCCATGTAAAAAACGCAGGCAAAGAGTGAGAAGAGCAGGTAGGAGAGAGTGAGGTTGAGTGCAGATGAAGGTGTGTATAATGTGATAGAGAGGAAGGATTTTATAAAGGAAAGAGTTAATGGAAAGAAGAGGGAACGGGTCCAATTAGCGATTTTTGAGAAATGGGAAAACATGTAGGGAAGTTGAAGAGTGGAAGGACGGATATGATTGATGTGTTGCTGAAAAGGTGGAAAGAGAGAGGGAATAGTGGCAACAGTAATTAATGTCGTTACTTTTTGATAGAGAAGGAGAGAACACATATACTTACTAACCTGGCGTAAGGGAACCAGGTCCCTTACTTGTTTTATTTTGAAAAGAGGTCCCTCTGTCTTTGTATGGTCTATGATGCTACTTTATTAAGTTCTGTAATCACCATGCATGTCTACCTGCAACGGTATTTAAGAGAGTTAGACTTTGCTAGGAAAACACCTTAGTATCTTATCCCGAGCATAGCATTTGTAGCCATAGGGGAACCAGGTTCCTAATTAGGTCTCAGCATGCCCAGAGCCAGCCTGTTCTTCTCAAAATGTTCTCTTCCCAATGCCTTTGTGAAGATGTCTGCAATTTGATCTTCGGTGCAACAAAACTTCATGCTAATGTGTCCCTTTTCAACATTGTCTCTGAGGAAGTGATGTCTCACATCAATGTGCTTAGTTCTTTTGTGTTGAACAAGATTTTTTGCCATATTGAGTGCACTGGTGTTGTCACATAGGAGTGGAATGCTGTCGATGAAAACTCCAAAGTCCTCCAATTGTTGTTTGATCCACAGCAGCTGAGCACAGCAAGAGGCAGCAACAACATATTCAGCTTCTGTTGTGGATAGTGCTACTGAGTTTTGCTTCCTTGTCCCCTAAGAGATTAGGCAGGATCCAAGAAAATGAGCCATCCCTGAAGTGCTTTTCCTGTCCACCAGATAACCTGCATAGTCAGCGTCACCATAACCAACAAGATTGAAATTGTCACCTGAAGGATAGTAAAGGACCAGGTCCTGTGTGCCCTTTAGGTAGCGTAGGATCCTCTTAGCAGCTTTCAAATGTGACTCCTTGGGGATAGATTGAAATCTTGCACATAGTCCCACACTGAAGACTATATCTGGTCTGCTAGGTGTAAGGTAGAGCAGAGACCCAATGATCCCTCTATACATTGTTTGATTCACAAGAGTGCCAACATCATCCATGTCAAGTTTGGTGGCTACTGCAATGGGTGTGTCAATCACCTTGGAATCCTCCATATCGAACCTTTTTAGCAGTTCCTTGATGTATTTCTGCTGACTGATGCAAGTGCCTTTGATGGACTGTTTGACTTGAATACCCAGAAAGAAGTTCAGGTCCCCCATCATGCTCATTTCAAACTCACTTCCTATAAGCGTTGCAAACGCTTTACACAGAGAATCTGTTGTAGCACCAAAAATAATGTCATCAACATATACCTGGACAATGAGAAAGTTCCTTCCTCGTTTCTTCAGAAAAAGGGTGTTGCCAATCTTTCCCCTAGTAAAACCATTGTCGAGTAGAAACTTTGACAGCCTTTCATACCACGTTCTAGGGGCTTCCTTCAATCCATGCAGGGCCTTATCTAGCTTGAACACATGCTCTGGGTGAGTATGACTTTCAAACCCTGGGGGTTGCTTGACATACACTTCTTCCTTAGGATAACCATTTAAGAATGCACTTTTCACATCCATTTGGAACAAGATGAATTCCATATGAGATGCAAACACAATAAGAATTTGAATGGCTTCCATGCGATCAACTGGAGCAAAGGTTTCATCATAATCTGTGATGACCCAAAGGGTCATCTTATGTAATTTAAGCTATATCTGTGTTCTGAGGCTCCGAGAGCCTCCGTTAGTCTCACCTCGATATGCGTTCGCAGCCCGGGCGTATAGCCGGGAAGCTATTATGTGATGGATTTGATAAACAAATGAGTTTTGATAATTAATAAATGAATATAGTTGACTTTGGTCAACATTTCTGGTAAACAGACCCGGACCCGTGATTCGACGGTCCCGGAGGGTCCGTAGGAAAATATGGGACTTGGGCATATGCCCGGAATCGAATTCCGAGGTCCCAAGCCCGAGAAATGAATTTTTAAAAGAAATTATTTTCTGAAAATAATAAAGAAATAAGAAAGTGAATAATTATGTGAAAACATTGTTACCGGGCCCGTATTATGGTTCCGGAGCCCNTTGAAAATGAATAGTTATGTGAAAACCTCATTACCGGGTCGTATCGTGGTTCCGGAGCCCGGAACAGGTTTATTATATATTAATTGTCCTATCTGTGGAATTTGGTGTAAAACGGATGTGAATTGAGTGGTTTCGGGTCAAAATGAGGTTTTGAGGTTTTAAAGAATTTGAAATGTGACTTGGAAAGTGACGTTATGTTCCCGAGGTCCGAATGAGATTTCGAGACCGGGAATAGTTCCATGGTGTCATTTATAACTTGTCTGCAAAGTTTGAAGTCGTTCCGAGCAGTTTAGGTCGGGTCGGCGTATTAAAGTGAATTATAGATTCTTAAAGTTCTTAAGTTTGATTAATTGGATTTATAGGTTTAATTCGATGTTTTTGTTGATATTCTTATGATTTAAAGGCTTGAACAAGTCTGCGTGATATTTTGGGAGTCGTGTGCGTTTTTGGTTTTGAGCCCCGAGGGATCGGGCGAGTTTCGGGTGGCTAACGGGATTGTTTCATGTTGGAAAATCTGGTGTAATTGCATTCTGCTGGTGTCTGGTGTTTCCTCCACTGCGATCGCAGCCATTGATTTGCGATCGCATAGACTTAATTAGGGGGGGGGGGGCAAATTGTTGTTCACTACGATCGCACGTTTACCTCCCCGATTGCAGACTTATGCCCAGATGTTCTCCGCGATCGCATACCGCTTTCCGCGATCGCATAGCGTGTCAGTGGAGTCAGGTGGGGGATGGGTAGTATCTCTCTGCGATCGCGTAGCTTAGTCTGCGATCGCACAAGCCTGGTCTGTTCCCTTCCGCGATCGCATTCCTCCTTTTGCGATCGCATAGTAGCACGACTTCAAGCTCTGCAATCGCAGCCCCTTTTCCGCGATCGCAGAGGACAAAATCGCCCGGTTATTTTAAGTCCTAAAAACAGAACACTCCATACGGGACTTCACCATTTTCAACCTCCTTCTTCCCCTCCAACCTCCATTGTCGACCCCCAAGCTAGGAATCTTCAATAAACCTTCGGGTAAGTGCTTCCTACATAGTATTCTTCCATTTTCCATCATTAACTACTAGAAAACTAGGCTTAAACTCTTGGAATCAATTAGAGAAATTGGGACTTTTGGGTAGAACCTAGGTTTTGAGACTTTTGGGTGATTCAACCCCAGTTTGGAGTCGAATCTTAAAACAAATTGTATATTCTTAATCGTGGGGATATGGGTGATCGGGTTTTGGTCCGAACCTCGAGTTTCGACCACGTGGGCCCGGGGTCAAATTTTGGAATTTTAGGAAGAATGATTAGAAATGGGTAATTAGGCTATGAGGTTGAGTTATTGAGTCATTATTGATATATTTGAGTTGAATATGTCTAGACAATATCGTTTCGGAGCCGGATTATAAAGGAAAGGCGGTGTTAGAGGGTTGATCGCTCTATTTTGGACCCGAGGTAAGTGACTTGTCTAACTTCGGTGAGGAAATAGGTATTGTTTGCTATGTGTTTACTTGTTGAGCATGTCCGTTGCATAGGTAGTGTGACGAGTACCTGTGTGATAGGAGTCTAGCATGACCGTGAGTCTAACATGATAGTAGTCATAGTTTTCTTCCATGTCCTTTTTTTTATTATGTAATTGCCAATATTTTCTTATAGTATGTTGTTGGTTGTGGTGGAAGGATGATACGTAGATTGTTGTTGAGTATGAATATTTGTTGTTGAAGATACTCTGTTGTGATTGGTACAACTGAGACCCTTGCCAGGCAATTGTGTGTTTAATATTGGTACGTACCCCTTCGTTGAGCATTATTTGCCTTGCATTTCTATTATAATGAAATTCCCTTGACATTAATGTTTATACGGTTCTGGTAAGGAAGAGGGGTGATGTTATTGTTATGCACGAGGGGACATGCCGTGCCGAGTGTTGATATTTATTATATATGCACGAGGGGACATGCCGTGCCGATTGATATTTATTATATATGCACGAGGGGACATGCCGTGGCGATTGATATTTATTATGTACACACGAGGGGACATGTCGTGTTGTGATGTTGTGATATTGTGATATATGCACGAGGGGACATGCCGTGCCGATTTGATATTTGAGATTATGCACGAGGGGACATGCCATGCTCTGTTATTTGATTAATCCCCGTATACTGATAATTGTTTCCCTTCGACTCCTGATTTTACTTTCTAGCCGCATTCTCACTGTACAGTGGTGACTTAGATGTTGATTTCTTTCATTTCCAGTATGTACGCTCCATAGCTTGTTATTGTTTAAGTTCCGATATTGTTGCGACCCCGTTAAATATGTTTTTTCCCTATCTTGTTCCCATATCTCTTCTTTTGATCTTACTTGTCTCCATTATTGGTTAATTCTTGTACATATATACGACTGCTTAGATTAGGACAGGTTGTCGTATTATTCCACGTCTAGCCTCGCCACTACCTCGGCCGAGGTTAGGCTTGGCACTTACTCAGTACATGGGGTCGGTTGTACTGATACTACACCGCACTTCCTTGTGTTGTGCAGATCCTGTTACCGGACCCCGTGGAGCGTTCTGAGGGGGGATACCTTCAGTCCACGTCAGAGCTTCGAGGTATACACTGGCGTTCGTGGATCCCGAGGCTTCGTTCCTTACCGCTTCATTGTCTTTCTTCTTTATTTCCAAGACAGTGTTGTATTTTCATTCCAGACTTGTATTTAGTATTCTAGTAGTTAGTCTGTGAGATTGTGACACCCCGGTTTTGGTAAGTTTACGTTATTTCATGCTTGTTATGTTCTTACTTTCCGCTTTTAAAGTTTCAGTATTTTTATTAGCAATGTTTGAGGAAAATCTGTTGAGAATATGAAAGAAGGAGAAACATGTTATCGATTTTGGGTTGAAAAGTTGCCCCACTATTATCTTAGAATGTGATGGAAATTTGGTTGAAGTCGATGAATTAGCGTTATTTCGTATTAAATGATTTTTAAATTGCTATTGTAAGTTATACGTTGGTTGGCCTAGCGGGTTCAACGTTAGGCGCAGTCACGACCTAAGGGTGGGAATTTGGGTCATGACAAGTTGGTATCAGAGCTCTAGGTTGCTTAGGTCTCACAACTCACGGACAACCTTGGTAGAGTCTGAGGGATCGGTACGGAGACGTCTGTATTTATCCCCCAGAGGCTGCTAAGTTAGGATACTTCTTTTTCCTTAATACTCTGTCGTGCGTGGTATATTCTATATACTGATTGAGTTTTCTATTCGATTCTCTCGCAGATGGCGAGGACGCGTGCGTCCCTTGGTTCTTCTCAGCAGCCCGACACTCCTGCTACAACTCCTACGAGGGGTCGAGGTCAAGGACGAGGCCGTGCTAGAGGCCGAGGCCGGAGTAGGGCTCAGCCTAGAGCAGCAGCCCCAGTGGAGTACCCTCAGGTCGAGTCTGACGAGGAGGTCCCAGTTCCGGCAGTCCCAGTTGGACCAGCACAGGTCCCAGAGGGGTTCATAGCTACCCCAGTACTTCAGGACGCTCTTGTCCGTCTGGTAGGACTTATGGAGAGTGTGGCTAAGGCCGGTCTTCTTCCGACAGCCCCAGCCGGATCTCAGGCTAGAGGAGGTACCCAGACTCCTTCCACTCGCACTCCAGAGCAGGTAGCTCAACAGTTTCAGACGCCGGCACCTCAGCCAGTCGTATTAGTTCCGCCAGTTATTCCAGCTCCAGCAGCTGAGGGAGCGGCTATATCCGCAGATGCTTTATGGAGGTTAGACAGGTTCACCAAGCTCTTTACATCTACATTCACCGGCGCTTCTTCTGAGGACCCCCAAGACTACTTGGACAGTTGCTATGAGGTTCTACGAAACATGGGCATCGTAGAGTCCAACGAAGTCGATTTTGCTACTTTTCGGCTGTCTGGTGCAGCCAAGACTTGGTGGAGAGACTATTTCCTAGCCAGACCAGCTGGGTCTGTACAGTTGACTTGGTCCCAGTTCACGGAGGTTATCTTGGGGAAGTTCCTTCCCATCACCTAGAGAGAGGAGCTACGGAGGCAGTTTGAGCGTCTCCAACAGGGTTCTATGACCGTTACTCAGTACGAGACTCGGTTTATTACTCTGGCTCGTCATGCTTTATTGATACTCCCCACAGATCGGGAGCGGGTCAGGAGGTTCATCGAGGGTTTGTCCCAGCCGATCCGACTTCAGATGGCCAGAGAGGCCGGTGCAGACATTTCATTCCAGGATGCAGCGGATATAGGCAGGAGGATTGAGTTGATACTATC
The DNA here is from genome assembly GCA_005239495.1 of Nicotiana undulata. Taxonomy (NCBI): domain Eukaryota; kingdom Viridiplantae; phylum Streptophyta; class Magnoliopsida; order Solanales; family Solanaceae; genus Nicotiana; species Nicotiana undulata. The sequence goes on from ML300172.1 coordinate 39,791, forward strand.
ACAGGGTAGTGGTCAGGGGACTAACAAGATACCCCGTCATTTCGGTAGATTCAGTGGATCCTCGTCTGGAGGTCGTGGTTCTTTAAGCGGAGGTCATCTTCCCAGACCTTATCAGTCCGCTCTTCAGGTATCCCAGCGTGCACCATCA
>ML300173.1:255-25046 GCA_005239495.1 Nicotiana undulata
GTTTAGCACGTTCTCTATTAAAAGTAGGGGTTACTACAGGAGGGTCAACCGGGGCATCATTTGGATTATTATCAGTTTGGTTAACAATTATTATCAGTTTGGTTACAAGAGGACTAGTAGGTGTATCATCTAAATCATCATTTTCCTCATAATTTTCATCGATAGTTGGATTACCATAAAGAGTATTCATATATTCATCATTTAATTGTGAACCTGGTGTAAGATCATGTATAAACTGACTATCAGTAAATTGAAAACAAGGGTTATCACTATCAAGAATAATAGGTGGGGGAGGACGGGTAATAGATCTACGTGGGGGAGCCGGGGGAGGAGTAGTAGCTTGCCTACTAGATTCACCAATTTTAGATTTACCCTTACCCTTACCACCAAACATGTTTTTCAAAGAAAAGTCCATATTAATTATAAGGAAAATAAATTAAACAAACAAAACTATAATATTAAAACTTAAGAGTTGGAACGAGTTTACCGAATTGACGAACAACTTCTTGAAAATTGTATAATGTTGAAGACTTGAAGACTTTGAATACTTCAATTCACCAACTTCACAATTTTTCACAATTTGCAATAATAAAGTAAGCAATAATAGAAGAAAATTAGAGAGAGATTGATGATTTTGTGAGTAAAAATAAAGGAATGAGGGGGTATTTATAGTTGAAAAAAGGGAAAAAGTATAATTATAAAAAGTTTGGGGTTAAAACAAAGTTTGGGGGGCCATTTGGCTATTTTTTTAAAATACCAAACGGCTATTTTAAGGCTCAAACGGCAATATTTTAAAAATCTGGCCGTTGGCCATTTTTTTAAATTTTTTTTATTTTTAAATTATGACCGTTGCCCAGGCCCGCCTGGTGGGCCCCGGCTAAATGGGCCCCGGCTAAACGGGCTCGGGCTCACGGGCCCAAAACAAAGACCCGCCCCCACGGGCCTAAAGCCCCCAAGCCCGGGCCCCCCACGGGCCGGCCCGCTTAGCCCGCGGGCCCGGACCAGGCCCGGCCCACCTGCCACCCTTAAACTCAAATTTTGCACACTAGTCCTAATACATCATATGGATCTACTCGTGTGCCCAAACTACCGAGCGAAGTGTAAATGCTCAAAACGACAGATCGGGTCGTTACATTCTCTTCCACTTAAACATATGTTTGTCCTCGTACGTGCCAAGAGTTTTTCCTAAGCCGTCAAACCACTGTGTAACCTTACCATGCACATATCTTGGGGTGATCCCACGTCGCCCTATTTCATATTGGCCCGAAAACACAACATACAAATGATAATTACTTCAACCTTAGCCCGTAAATCGTGGAATTCAATTTTCTAACATTCAGAATTTCCTATATGACCCAAGTCTTGCATCTATACATTGTATAAGTCTGAACAAGTTGTACCAAGCCATAACCATAACCCAAGATACAATCATAGGATATACCACATAACTCAAATACCCATAGCGAAATTTCCGATCATAGTAGTTGCTCAAAACAACCCAATTTCGGTAATAAACCTCAAATCAACTAAAATCTTGTTATGAACCTTTAAACACCGACAATGATGACAGAATCACGCAGAAACTCGTAACCACTTATCAGACCAACAAGTCATGGAACTCTCCCTCCTTCGACTAGAACTATAGCCAATTTCTAAGCCGACTTCCAATACTATCATCCCTACGTGCTGTAATCAAATCCGATAGTATCCATTATAGGTCCAATGACCTCATCTTATCCAACACAACCACTCTAGTGACATGCCACATCAATACAATCCAAAGTTACAAGCCCTGCAATCCGTGCACCAGTAAGCAATATTCCAAATATAGTCAATCATGGAAAATGACTCAAACAAGAGAACCATCCCGCAAGTTCAACAAGTACCACCACAATTTAAATGCTACGAACCCATCATACCTATTATAACCAAGACACACGAATCTAACACAAAGGATCATCTCCCGACATAACCCTACTGCAATGCGTGACCCCATCCAAACACTGGTCCATATGAAATACCCCATCCACTATACTCAAAATCAATAACCACGTGCAATTCGACATCCAATACGCCAAGTGCATGACCATAACCATAGAGGAATCAATAACATAATACCACAGACCGGAAAGAACGCCACCCAATGCAAAATCAGTCGTGCATCAACCAAACACCCATCTCCCTCAAATTCCGCTATAAGACCCCACCAGAACCGCACTATAGAAGAGTAACTCGCAGAAAATATCAGAACACGAATAAGCTCAACACCAACCGAATGACACATCCCTCAACAGTAGCAATACAGATTCAGCCAATCTGACTCGGTGTAGAATACACATCCTCATTGGCCTACCAACGGGCAACGAATCAACTCTGGCCATCCACAAATATATAAATAACCATCTGAAGGTCCACAATGACAGAATCATAACACTTACTATCATTTGTCTAGCTCTGGCCATAACTTCACAGTCCACAACCATGAAATAACCTGCTTCTAAGAACTCCCAATCTCCAACTCCATAGAACACACAATCACCATGTCTGATACCAACTCCATCGCCTGAATGTTTACACATCTCTCATACACGATCATCCCACGAGGAATACTTCTATAATTCTTCCGTTCCACATAGCACAAATCTGAATAACAATGGTAGATCAACCCCATGAGCACCGCAATACCAATGAAGCATCCGTAAGTCAAAACACAATGCGCCTTCTGAAATGCGCACCCTTCTCAGGTAATACCAAGTTGTAATATCATTCACCTAGTCATCTGAAATTGTCTGTGTTGCCCAAGAATTTATGCCCTTCCCTTCAAAACTGGTCTGTGACCTTGCACCTGCAAATCTCGATCCACACAACACACTACATCGATCATGCCATTATATAATAAGTGCGAGAGTCTCATAATCAACTCTGAGTCACCAGCAAAGTACATTCTCAATTAGCCAGGAACCTTCCATTTGATCTCATCCAAGAGAAAATCACAATACGCAACATGTTCCTCACACCATTAGGAAATATACACCTTAAATCGTGGTAAAAACCATTGAGAATACTTTAAAACCCATATGCATATGATCAAGTCATAAAAATTGAATCTCTCTAACTCCTCCAAGCCACACGGGTAGCCAAAATCCAAGAGCATTGCCACGAATCACCTGTAGGGACTCACCACATCATAAGTACTTAAAGAACCGATCATACCCATTACCGTGCTGATTCAACCTATTACCAAACTTTCCTATTTCTCCGAGTTCCTTCCAAATTACCCTCAAGGTGAAACTTCTCCTTGCCAGAACACCACGATCCTTAACCAGAGCTCACCCCACGAGATCCTAGAATAAAATCACATCGCCCTAAAGCCCATAAGCCGCTGAATTCTCCCTTAAGCACCCAAAGCACCACAACAAATACACCCACTCTGAAGAGACCTTCTGCGAATCTGAAGCTGTTTCTTTCACTTTTCTGATACTAAAATGAAGAATCCATAAGGATATAGAAATACCGCGAGTCTTGAGACCATCCAAAATTCCCAATTATTATTTATAAATTTTGAACCTATTAGAACCATTCTCGAGGGTCATCCACTCTACCCAAATCTCAATTAAACTGACTAAACGGATCGAACGACCCATGCTCCATTAGCACACCAACACCTTGAGAAGTAATCCACACCTCTAAGAAACCGAGTGAATCCTTACTCCATGCACACTACATCCTTCACGAGTAACCACTCAATCATTGCATTATTCCTATATACCCATAAAGTGTACCCGTATCCAGAAATTTCTTTACTCGAGTCATTCTCGAACTCAACCTCTACAAGTTATATCTGATTCACAAGTATACCTCAAACCGAAACCAATACAACACATAACCGTGCAATCAACTCGTCCATAGAAGACTCCCTCACTTGGCTCAAAGCCAAGGAATAAAGCATCTGATAACTTACAATAACCACACCCCATACCGCCATAATACCGTGGTGAGATTCAACTAAATCCTTCATAAGCTCATGTAATACAAACCATCTAATACCTCAAATTATCTATAAATCCCGCATTCACCCTTGTGACAGTCAAGCCAACTCCCATAAGCGATCCAAACTTAAATTGCAACACATATAATTCACTGGTAAAACATGACTCTCTACAAAACAACATAGGGATCACGCAACCTTCGGACCCCCCTCCCCGCAGGAGATAACCCACCAACTTGCCTCAAACTGACATCTCCCTATATCCTACCACAGTCACAACTGCTACACAATCTCTTAATGTTCCTGGTTCTGAACTCATCAACAAGACATGAAAATATGCTTCGCTCCACAATTAGACAATCATGAAAAATCTTCCAATACACTCATAACTCAAGACTCTACGTCATATCAAGACAGAAATCAAGCACCCAATAGTCTTTTCTACATCTCAAGAAAACTCTTATCGTCACATGCAAACCATCTAGACACATCTCGCAATCACATCATACTCATCACATAGTCATTCAACAACAAATTTCACTAATAAGGACACTACTGGACATATAAGTCCAAAATCACGTGCTCACACAGCCAAAATCTTCGTGCTCAAGCTACAGTCAAAACTTGGCCTCAAGTCCTCTAGACTGTCCCACCATCTGCACACCGAAGTCACATCTCGCACCTCATCCATGGAATCACAAGTCGTCGATGCAGAGTTGATACCGAGTGCTCACATGCGCATACAAATGCGTGGAAGGAATTCAAAGAGTCACGCTTCAAGATGAATCAATGACGCACGACAAGGAAAGAAAGATGGGAAGTATATCCTAAATATCCTATAGTCTCTCGAAGATAGGTATGGACGTCATCATACCAAGCCGCAAGACTCTACTAGATACTTGCTCATGACTTGTAGAACCTATGGACCTATAGCTCTGATACCAACTTGTCACGACCCAAAATTAAACTACTCGTGATGGCTCCTAACCCAACCCGCTAGGTAAGCTAATTAACAACTATCCAATTCAAATAAAATTTAATAAGACAATTAAGTAAAAGAAAATATCTAAATCCTGTACATTTCACAAGGACTGATAGTACAAAGCATGAACTTCTAAGATTAGAATATACAAAGCTGGTATGAAACAAATACATCATCTGTTCCAAATGTATATAAACATATTTTTATAAATCTAAAGCTACCATGAACAAAAGGCAGCTATAACCGGAACGCAGGTATGTCTTCAATTTCAGCTCTCGTCGATCACAGCAACATCAACATCCAACGTCTGCACGCAAGGTGCAAAAGTGTAGTATGAGTAAAACCGACCTCATGTACTCAATAAGTAACAAACCTAACCTTAGGTTGAAAATAGTGACGAGCTAGAACAAAGGTCGTGTCTAGCACCAATTTCCAACAACAATTCATAACAACGTAAAGAAAGTAATAAAGAATGTAATTTAGAGATGAAATGCTCAGCTTAATGATAGTTTCCCCAAAAATAGTTCCGCCTTCCAAGTATCTTAGTAAAAACCCAAATTCCTTACTGAAATTGTCGAAACATATGAGTAAGTTTGCAAATAGTAATTTTTCCCAAAGATCCTTTCAACAATAAACAAGATGTTCCTTTTTTTCTTTCTAGATAGCCAGTGTAACATACATCACTATGCCCATATGTCAATATGTGTGAGAAGTCATGAATGACATGATATAATACAACATGAGGAAAATGCATCTCCATGCCTGTATGTCAAGTGTGCATATCAAATGTGATGCAACTCAGTGATAAAACCATATCCATACTATCAGAGTATCAATTCACTCCGTCCTCCTAGTCACTCGGTCCTCACAGTCACTCACTCCTCACAGTCACTCACTCCTCCCAATCACTCGGCGCTCGTTACTCGGCACTCGCACTCAATATGTATCTGCGCTCACTGGGGTGTGTACAGACTCCGGAGGTGCTCCTTCAGCCCAAGCACTATATCAAGCCAATCTTGGCATAAAATCAATGAAACATATTGCGGCGTGTAGCCCGATCCCATAAATATCCTCACAATCAGGGTCTCAGTCTCACTCAGTCATCAATCTCTCCAGTATCTCGGGCTCTCAATTACATGAACAATCCGTCCAAAAATAATGATGTGTTGTATCAATAAATGGTAACAAAGACTGAGATATAATATGCATATGAATGCGTGTGACTGAGTATGTAATGTAATGAAAGCAGATAGCTCAATAGCAGAAATGACCTCGGTGAGTCTCAACAGGATAAGCATGTAGCCTAAACATGATTTTTAACATGGATCACAACTCAAGAGCTCAGGTACTTAGAAATTTCATGGTTACAGGTAAGGTCCGATAACTAGACAGTACTACAGAAATAGCGGAGTCATAATTCACATGGTGCACGCCCACACGCCCGTCACCTAGCATGTGGGTCACCTCAACACCAAACAAGTAACACATAATTCGGGGTTTCATACCCTTTGCACTAAGTTTAGAAGTGTTAGCTACCTCTAAGAAGCCAAATCCAATACCCAACAAGCCAAACAATGCTCAAAAAATGCCATCCCGTGCGTACCGACCACAGAACGCTCGAAACTAGCGAAAGGCAACTCAAATACATCAAATAATATCAAAGGAAATAAACCCAATCGATAAAGGTCGAATCTTTAATCAAAATCTCAAAATCGACCAAAAGGTCAAACCCGGGCCCGCGCCTCGAAACCGGACAAAACTCACAAAATCTGACAACCCATTCAATTATGAGTCCAACCATACTAGTTTCACTCAAATCCGACTCATAATCGATATTCAAAACTCACAATTTTACTTTATGAAATTTTAGACAAAACCCCCAAATTTTACTTTGAAATCATCAATCAAATGCCAAAAATGAAGATGGATTCAAGAAATATAATCAAAATCGAGCATAGAACACTTACCCCAATCCATATGGGGAAAATCACCTAAAATAATTGTCCAAATCTGAGCTCCCCAACTCAAAATATGATCAAATGAACAAACCTTCGATATTAAGTATTTTTTCCAACTAATCTGTCTCGTTTTCCGTGCCAAATGATCCTGAAACTTGCTTTTGATGCCTCCAATGAATTCCTTGTGAAATTTCAGTCAACTTACGCTTTTGAATCACTCCGTTTGACCTTATAATGAAGTAGATATGTTGGTTTCAATATTTGGAAATAGTGCAGATTTTTAAATACGAAGTCAATGACAATTTCATAATTAATCTAAAAAATCTAGCAACCCAATTATTAGTAAAATAACCATAAAATCCTCAAACGATATCCAAATTCGACGATTCTTTTTTATACGGATCTGTAATTACAATACGGATCAAATGGTTCAATCAAAACATAAATAAGAGATTATTTGTTCAATGTGGTACCATTTATGCTTGAAGAAACGACGTCGAAACATAAGAAAAACGAGCGCAACACAACCCAAACCTATCTGAAACTCGCCCCTCGCGACCTTGTACAAACATAATTGACTAAAACATGTGATTATAGCCTACCATCAGCAGTAGACTGATCTTCACATTCATCCTCAAGTTGCCCTTGCTCTAATACTGTATTCTGAATGTCCATTGGCGCTGAGTGATGATGTCATGTAGAATCTAATTAGGTGACATTAATGGCACATTGTTCTGAATCTGCATTGTTTGCCCACCTCCTGAAGCACAAGCTACTGGAACTGCCTCAATTGCACCTGAAATTTTAGGAACAATGGCCTGATCAATTTGCTCATGAGTTATCACTTGCCTACTATTCTCGTTATCACCAATAGCCTCATGAATATCCCTGAATTGAAGCTCATAAACAGAACCTAGACTAGGGTTCACTGTTGTACCAATTGCAGAATTTACTGTTCCATTGAGATCAACCATCTTACCAGCAACTGTTTGATGCCCTAACCCTACTGAATCATCTAATACCCTTGTATAAGTGATGTCAATAGGACCTACCCGTAATTCATCAATCGCTTGAGTTGTAGCTGTAGAAGAAACTTGCCCAATTATGCTAGGGTTTATTGTTCTATTGCTTTTATTAATCACTATAGCTTCTCCACTGGCACCCTCATTGATTCTAACTTCTTTAGGTGACCACTAACCTACTCCAATTAACCCTGTTGTGTGTTGCATCATGGTTGGTTATAAAACATCAACTCTAGTTTCCTGCACATTAGGGTTTCCTGTAGCAAGGTCTTCAAAATCACCTTGTTTCTTTGCATGTTGATTTCTAGTTAGGGCATTATTCTTTGTATTATTTTCAGCTTCGTTGCTATCTACAACTCCTCTACCTCCTCCGCCCCATGATGCTCTTCTATCACTTATAGCTTTAGTAGCTCCCAATCCCCATGAATGATCATCTATTGTTTGTGAAGGTATCTCGTGGCATAAATAATTTGAGGTAACATTGATGTCTTCACGGGCAGTTGCAAACCTTCTAGCAACCCAGTCTATTGTTCTTTCACTTCTTATATCACCTCATTCCCAGTATCCTTAGGATTATGTCTTGAAATAGCTGCCTCCTTACAAATTCCTTCTCCATTAGGATTTTAAGTCACACCCTTAGCCGCTAAACTAATCCCAGTTTCATTAATATTAGAGCTGGATTACCCAACATTTTTCAATTGCTTCTTATCCCTTTCTTTGTTTGCTTCGTTTTCAAGTTGCTTCTTTTCCTTTTCCTTTCGCCTGTCATCTCCTTTTCTATCAGTGATTCTCAACGTTGGTTGGTCAATTTCTTCAACTTCTAAAGCAATAAATTTATTCTTTGTTAAAACTCCTTGCTCCTTTCCGTTATCCTCCACATTGAACACCTCTTTACCAGTTGTTTCTTTAATAATGTGGCCTATTTTATCTCGTTGATATTTATTCTTCCTCCTTTTCATTCATTCTTGCCTAGCATTATTAGGAAGGAGCGGGCGCATATCTATGAATAAGAGACGTTGTACTAGTATCTACATGTCCTAAATTAGTACCAGAAATAATGATATCTCCAATTATAATCGGTGATAAGCCCCTTATGCCCTGGGTGACACATGCCTTTTGCTTTTTGGGGGTGAAAGGAAAAAGAAAACGTATGGGAGGGATAGAATCACTACACTATTTTTATAATCAATCAAGGGAAACATTTACAATTCTTAATTCTATAAGGTTGAATAAAAATTGTCGAAACAAGAACTTTATGTGAGAGTTGAAGCTTTTGAACCCACCTAATCAAAAATCCTCATTTTCAAAGGAGAATCGAAAAACAAATCATATTTTCATACAATATCTTAATTAAATTATATGTAATGATCAATAAATTAAGTTGAATTCTATATCTACACATACCAAAAATGTCGCAAAATCAAATCATCGAGATTGAGGAAGCTATTTTAGTTGAGTAATGATTCAAATGGATCAATAAGAATAAAAAGTTGTTCAAGAATTTGAAGTCCAGGCGCATAATTTCATTGTCAAAGCAAAGGGGAAATCCTTATTTATTTTTTCTTTCCTTTTGGCAGGAGAAAGACATATGCGGTTGGCCTGGCTTGCAGGTTTTGCACCCCGCAAATTTCTATTTGTGGTTTCCCCATGACAATACCACTAGTTAGAACTTTTGTAGTAGATGCAGTACCAACCTACTCCTTTCCCTTGCCCTCATCAACTACAGCTTCTTTAAATTGCCTAAGCTCAGGATTAACTACCCAGCACTCACTCTCCCTATGCCCTTTCTTTTTACAAGTTCGACAATATTTAGGCATGTAGCCATACCTACTTTTAATCAACCCTTATTCTTCAGGTCCACTCGCATCCCCCTCTTCTACAATTTTGATTCTTTGTAGAAAATTTGATAATAAAATTTCCTCCACCTTAACCTTAGCACAACTAGGTTGTGTGCTATTTTGTGTAGCCAAATCAACATGTAAAGGTGTTGCAACTGCCCTAACCAAAGAAAATATGAATTCATTACCAAAGAAGTTGGGAGACAAGTCTTGAAAGGATATCCATTCTATGGCTATAAGAGTTTCTTCCTCAGGTTTCCACCAGAATTCCATTTGGTGCATCTTATTTGCCACATATCTTCTTGAACTTTTCAATAAAAGGCTGGCTTTGACAATAAGTGAATGTAATCCTCCATTAACGAAAGCTTAATAAGAACATGACTATCCTCGATCAATCCAATAAAACTAGGACCCTTCAGTTCACATTGAATTGGTATTGCCTTGCGTAATTCTTGAATAACTGATTTGCCATAAGAAAACTTGCCAAGAACAGCCAATTGTAATCTTTCTTTTACATATGGATTGCTTCACTTCATTGTTCTTCAAACGTACAATGGGATCTCCATGAAGATACTCGGTTGGTTTGAGGGCTATGTGAGTGGACGACTGCATGGCAGCCTTTAATGCTGTAGGTATTACTAATTGCGCATAATTTTGGATTATTTTTGGGCTCGTAGATATTTGGAGGGGCTATGGGGATGGTAGGGACGACTGACCAAGAGGAGGATGGCCAGTTCCTCGAGCAACCATTAATGGATTCGCGATATCTACGTGTACAGTCGTCTCTTTTTACCGATCGTCAAAGCTGGGGTTACTAGGTTAGTCTTAATTGAATCGCCCCCAATTCTTTCTTTGCTGCCTGGTACTTCTTTTTTTGTTTTTTTGGCTTCTTTAGTTCTTTGCTTGGAATTGTATTTCCTTTATTTTTATGTCTTCCACTTGGGGGACAAAACACCAAAAGGTATCCCCCCCCCCACCACCCCCCCAATCTTCTCCTTCCTTTATTGGTTTATTTCCTTTCTTTATTTCTACGTTTTATTTAATTTTTCTCCAAATCTCTTCATCTTCAATTAGAATATATTATTAATCATAAAATAATATAATTAATACTCAAAAGATAATTAAAAGTACTAAAATGTGAGCCAACAATGATTAAATATATGCATTTTTTGACGAAATATCAAATACCCAAGATTATTTTTTCCAACTTGTTTAAGGTGTAAAAGACAATAAATTATTTTGATTTTAAAATCTCAAATAAAACTCGTATTTCATCAATTAAATTTATATTTTAAAAAACTAATACAATATTAATAAGGTGGAATGTGTGGAAAATGGTAGACTACACAAAGTTTTAACTTCATCTTTTAATTTCCCCCCTTCTAAATTAACAAGAGTTTTTGTCGTTCCAAATTCCACTTAGAAACTCACAAAATTTATTAAAGTTATGTCTCTAATAAAATAGAATTAATAGATGACTCTTTTGCTTATAATAGAATAAGGAATAAAAAGTATTTGAGTTAAACAGTTATAGAAAGGAAATTTTTAAAAAAGTATATCGTGATAATAACCAATGTTGCTATTATAAGTAAAAGGTTGGTATAGAGAGAAAATATATAACATAAAAAATAGTTACCAATTAAAGTTGCAATTATAATAAAATATTAGCATTATCGAGGATTATTGTTATGGATAAGTCTGATTGCATATAATATTAATGCATCTTCCTCGTTGCATGATTCAAGTAATACTGCATCAACTAAACTCAATGAATTTTCTTCGTTCCACAATCTCCATGCCTGAAATGTAACTTTAGAGTTAGGAAATGTTATAATACACTTACCAATTATAACTAATGTGTATAAGAAATCTTCACTCACATAACCGACGAGGTTTAAGGCTTCCTCCCTCTGATAAAATCCTGTATTTCTCTTGCCACATATTATCTCAAGCATAACTACTCCAAAACTAAAAACATCTGACTTGATTGAGAATAATCCATCTAATGCGTACTCCGGAGACATGTAACCACTGTTAAAACACCAAGTTTTTAATAATATCACCAAAAAAGTTTAAGAAGTGATGGATTAAATATTCAAGTACTAAAATTAGAATGATTGCTGATAGCCTTACTACGTTCCCACAACTTTGTTTGTATTTGCTTCTGTAACATTCCCTTGGACGATTCTTGCTAAACCAAAGTCTGAAATCTTAGGGTTCAACTCTTTATCCAATAATATGTTACTTGTTTTTAAATCTCTATGAACCTTGAATCATGGTGCAAATAAAGAAGTCCTCGAGCAATACCAAATATGATATCAAGTCGCTTCTTCCAATCTAATAGCACATGATTTCTTTCATCTTGTGGAGCTAACATTAAAGAAAAAAAGTAATAATCAATTATAAGAATCGCAATTTATATTCTGAAATAAGAAATCATGCGAAGACTAACCAAAAATGAAGGTGTCTAAGCTCTTGTTTGGCATATATTCATAGAGTAAGATCTTTTCATTTCCTTGGATGCAGTAACCCATGAGTCTAACAAGATTTCGATGCTGAAGTCTTGCAATCAATACTACTTCATTCTTGAATTCAGTTATGCCTTGACTCGACTCAGCTGACAACCTTTTGATTGCGATTTCTCTTCCTCCTTGAAGTTCTCCCTGAAAACATTTTCGGCCAATTATATTAGGTTAAGAAATACATAGCTCATAAATAAAAGGTTTAACTTAAAAAAATAAAATGATACTAGTACTTAGCAATAACCTTATAAACAGCACCAAAACCACTGCCTCCTAACTTATTTTCATCTGAGAAATTATCGGTCGCTGCTAAAATGCTTTCCAAACTAAAGAATGGAACATCAATGCCTTTCTCATCCTCTTCATTTATTATGTCATTTTCTCCCTCTTCACTTCAGTATTCAACCAGCTTGGTCGCGGATTTTCTTGATAGAAAGAAAAGGGTAGAATATGTAATTCTGAATTAAGCCCTGTATAATTCATTAAGAACATAGAATTTGCAATTCTGTACCTTTTGTTCTCGCTCTCCTCATTCTATAAAATAGGTAGACAAAGCTGCATAGTAAAAGACTAGTGGCAATTGTAGTAGGAAGAACAACTTTTAGCCTTCTTGACTTGTGTGTTTGGTCTGCAACTATTTTGGCAAAACCATAAATAACTAAAATAAAATTATTAAATAACTAATACTTGTAACCCGAGAGGCTGAATAATTTCTGAATACCTTTGGGAACTGAAAACTCAGAAGCAGCTAGTTTGACATAAATAGTCATTCCACTAATATCATCTTGAGAGAGTTGTTGCAAGTTGAAGAGGTCTCCTTCCCAAGTTAAGCATTTGTTGTCATCAGAAGCATAAGCAGTACAAGAGCAATTCTTTAAACAAATGGATTCACATTCTGATGCACTATCAAAAGTCTGAGTGTGATTATCAACAGGTAATCTCATATGAGGGTGCAGCCAGAACTTGTCCTCCTCCAAAGTAGAAGCACTTGAATTACCACATGACTTTAGACTTGTTTTCCTCACACAACCACCAGAGAATTTTTTTAAATTCCAATCTTGGATTGACTTAGGAGTGAAACCAGGCAAACAATCACACAACGGTGTACTACTTGAGCTGTCACTACATGCACCATATGCACCGCAATAACCGTATACATCACATGGTTTTTCTGGTAACGTCAAAAACATATTCCACTGCTTGGTGCTATTCAACCATGTAAGAGTCTTAATTTCCCCCGTGACACCTATTATGAATCTTGTTAAGACTGAAGGATTAAAGATAAAATATGTAAAATAGACCTCCTCCGTGTTGTTTACGCATGAGAAGTTGTACGTAGGATTTGATTTTAGTGGCGCCTTGACCCAAGTGTGTCCATTCCAAGGTCCAGTTGACCAGTAATGTACAGTTTTATTCCACCTAAGAATGAGCTCACCAATAGGCTCCATCTCAAAGGAAAATAGCCCTGGACTAGGATCTTCAGAGTTCTTCCAAGAAGTGAGACCTTGCTTTGTTTTAGTTCTTTTATTGTATCCAAGTTTAGAACCAAACAAAAACGTGTCGCTCGGATGATCAAAACTTTGCCACAATGAATTGGACCCATTGTTCAAAACTAAATTCCCATCATCACGAAGAATATCGCCACTACAGATTTCGTCGACGTGCTTGAATAATTAATATTTGTCGACCAAACTGAGAGTCCAGACCCGTTGAGGAGCACCAAGTTTCCTTGTATAATTTTGAGCTGTGCGGTGTCCATTTCGGTAAAAGAAACAGGAGTCTCCCTATTTGCTACCCAAACTGTTGTTTGCAGAGTTATTTGTTTATACCATATACCAATATAATAGTTGGAACGATTACCTAACGTAAAGAAGCCCATCTCAAATATTCCACCTGAAGAGACCATGGTTATGCCAATAGTTATGGATTTCTCTGCATCAAGCCTATCTCCTAGGGAAAAATTCTGGTTCGTGCTATTTGTGTTAGCTGCGACAGAAAAGCACGAGAATAGCAAAAGTTGCAGGAAAATGAGAAGATTGTATTTCTGATTTCCATGGTTGTTCGTTGCACCAGGGTCAGAAGAAATGCTGAAAAACAAAACATTTTACCGTCGTTACTGAAATAGTGTGTAATAAAACATTTTACATGTCAAGTCAACAAAACCAAAATTTTCCTACTTCAGTGAGACACCTGGCCTATGTACTTAGACAAATTCTTATACTTTAAAACTTTTTAATGTTACCCTTCTCAGTTTAATGACACGTTAAAGATAATAAGGTTTTAAATACTTAAGGCATACAAGGTTTTAATGTTCACTATAGAAAAGTCTTCTTCTCAAATATAATAGGAGTATATTTTTTCTGTAATTTATTACTCCATTATCGATACATAAGTCTATATAAGAAGGTAGAATCAAAAATCGTGTCCTTTGACCTTTTGAAACTGAAGTAGACCAAAAAATACTCTTTTGTATCGAAAATGACTTTGCAACTTACGGTTTCACTGTAACTTCTGAAAAAACAAACACAAAAAAAAAAAAAAAGTTACGACCGGATAGTCAGTTCAACCTAACTTGTGGAAAAGAAAAAAATGTCTCCATTTTTTCGCCACCTTTATTACTTTTTTAGTTTATTTCCTTTTCTGGTGGGCGCGCGGTTGGTTTGGAACTTGAGTAGAGCCAGAGTTAGGATTTGAAATTATTGTGTTTGGGCTTTTAGCCTTTTTATGTTAGTGAGTTCTAAATTAAGAATTTATACTTATTCCAGAATTTCTTAAGCCAAATATAAAGGTTTGCACTAAATTTATTGGGTTCGGTGGAATCCGTTACCGAAACTCTAGCTCCGCCCCTGAATTTGAGAGTACTCAACTAGACTGGAGATGTTCAGAAATGCCACATACTCCCTCTGTTTCAATTTATGTGAACTTGTTTGACTGCACACGAAGTTTAAGAAAAAATGAACACTTTTGAAATTTGTGGTCCTAAACAATTCAAAAAGGGGCTCAGAGTATTTATGTGGTTATAAAAACTTCTTAATAAGGGTAGAATTGTAAGTTTAACCAAAATTATTTTCAAATTTAGAAAGAGATCATTGTTTTTGGAACGGACCAAAAAGAAAATAGGTTCACACAAACTGAAACGGAGGGAGTAGAAGATTATATTTTGGAATATTCTGGATATCATAGAAATTAACATCGTAAATTTCCTATCGACAACGCGTAAAATTTATATAGAGCATTCGTAAATATTTTAGAAAGTAAAACTAAAACCAAGCTAAATCATGTAGAACCTTCTTATATATGTAATGAAGTTAGCTTAAGATTATTGCAATTGTTCTTTCTCCTTTGTTTACCTCGAAATACAAGTAACAATTAAACTTGTAATGTAGTTATAAAGATACGCGGTCTAATTCAGTGCCAATTGATAAATAGCTAAATAAGTAAATGAATTAAACGATTGAAATGGATCAAACCAGTGTTGTTTGCAAGTTATCGACCTCGGTTTGGAATAATGTCGAGAACGAACGTTAAGAACCACAAGAATAATAAGAACACTATGAACAATAAGAACAGTAGAAAGTTAAGAGCGACTAAAAGAACAGAGTGTTTGTATTTCTCAGTAGATGCATATGGGATTCCTTACAAATGAATAGGGTTGCTCTTTATACATTAAAGGAATCCTAAATAAGGTATAACTCTAATTTTGGAAGTAAAATACATGATTGACATCAATAACCGTTAATTGTTCTGCCAATTCCGAGATTCTCGCCGAGATTGGTGGTCGATTGCGGATATCTCGTGATTCCGTTACTTTGGTGTCGATTTAACCCGATCTCGATCCCTTAGTATTCGTGTTCTTCGAGCCCGAACTTGCTTCGACACCGGCTCACTCTTGAGGCATACCCTTGAGCCCGTAAAATCGGGTGTGGTCGATTTTAACCTGTAACGACCCAGTCGGTCGTTTTGAGAGTTAGCGCCCCGATCCCCTAATAACTTCTTTCCCCACGTTTATATCTGTTCATGGGACTTGTCGGAATGAGTAGTTGTGAATTTAGAAGGGTTTTTGGACACATGGTCCCTATATGTGAGTTTGAGCTTTTGAAATCGGACCATAGTTGGAACTATGTGAAGACGGATCCAGAATGGAATTTCGTCGACTCCGTTAGCTCTGTTGGGTGATTTCGGGGTGAGGAGCGTGTCCGAAATATGTTTTCAAGGTCTGTAGTAGATTTAGGCTTGAATTGGCGAAAGTTAAAATTTTGGCGATTTCGGCCGATAGGTGAAATTTTGATATCGGACTTGGAATGGATTTCCGAGAGTGGTTGTGGGTCCGTTGTGTCATTTATGACATGTGTGTAAAATTTGAGGTCATTCGGATTAGTTTTGACGTGTTTCGGCATCGGTTGTGGATTTTGGAAATTTCATAAATTCTTAGGCTTGAATCCATGCATAATTGGTGATTTTGATGTTATGATGTGTTTTGAAGGCTTGACTAAGTTTGGACAAGGTATTAGGACTGGTTGGTAAGTTCGGTTGAGGTTCCAGGGGCCTCGGGGATGTTTCGGATGCTCAGCAGATGATTTTGGACTTAGAAAACCAGCTGAAGCATTGCTGGTTCTGGTGTCTCGCACCTTCTGGGGAGCAGCAGGTGCGGACATGCAGGTGCGGGCAGGGGCTTCGCAGGTGCGGTCTTGGCCAAGGTCAGCTAGTGCTCGCAGGTACGGACTTGGCCAAGGTCAGCTAGTGCTCGCAGGTGCGGAGCCACATATGCGACCCAGTGACCGCAGGTGCGGCCCCAGCCCCAACCCTGTTAGTGAGTTTTCGCACCTGCGATGGATTTTCCACAGGTGCGGTCCAAGAGTCGCAGGTGCGGAATTCCTGGGTTGTTTATTCAAAATCCGAGGATTTGAAATTCATATTTTCTAAAACGATTTGGAGCTCGGCATTTGGCGATTTTCAGTGGGTTTTGAGGAGAATCTTCATAGGTAACGATTTCTAACCTTAATTCACTTGTATATCATTAACCCATAGCAATTTCTTCAATCTAATCAATGAAATTGGATGAAAAATCAAGAAAATGGGAGGAAGTTCCCCAAGTAGGAATCTGAGGATTTTAGGAGTGTTTGACGTCGAATTTTGATGATTCTTGTTCGAGTGAGTTCGTGAGTGAATGGGTGTTCTAAATTTGTAAATTTCACTCATTTTTGAGACGTGGGCCCAGGGACCTTTTGGGAAATTTTCCTAATTTCGCGTATTAGCTTCGAACTAATTAGCTATATTGATTCCTTAAAGTGATATTTACATTATGCAATTGAATTGAATAGATTTGGGCCATTCAGAGTCGGGTACTCGTGGCAAGAGCATGTTTTTGAGTTCAGTAGAGCAGTCGAGGTAAGTGGCTTGCCTAACTCTGTGTTGGGGACTTCCCCTTACGTTGTTTTGATACTATTTGTTGTATGGGCACCGTGTACGTGAGCTGACGATTACGTACACGGGCCATTGTTGCTTAAATTCCATTTTTCCGATCCATGCCATAAATCAGTTTACTCATATTTCACTGTTTATGTGCTACCTGTGTAGTTTAGATTAGGAAGAAGCATGCCTACCTGTTTTACCTAAATTCTCTATTTGATACAATGTGTACCATGTTAGTTAGTCTTTATCTTGTTCTTGTCTGTGACTCTTTTCCTGAGTTGTTTAAATATACCGTATCCGACATTCATTCGCATTGCATATTTAAATTGGGACTACGGACGTATTCCGGGAGCTTTTCCCCTGTACTGCATATTTAAATTGGGACTATGGACGTATTCCGGGAGCTTTCCCCCTGTATTGCATATTTAAATTGGGACTGCAGACGTATTCTGGGAGCTTTCCCCCTGTACTGCATATTTAAATTAGGACTACGGACGTATTCCAGGAGCTTTCCCCCTGTACTGCATCTTTACATTTGGAACTACGGGACGTATCCCGGGAGATTCCACCGTGTGATACTTTGTGATGAGCCAAGGGCTCCCTGTTGCTGTTTTACTTTCAGATTATTCATTTCTACTGCTTACCTTAGCCTTTATATCCGTCTGTACTGTTTTAAACTATTTTACTTATAAAAATCCAGTAGAGCCTTATCTTGACCTCGTCACTACTTGACTGGGGTTAGGTTTGACACTTACTGGGTACCAATTGTGGTGTACTCATGCCCTTTCCTGCACATGTTTTTCGTGTGCAGATCGAGGTACCAGCACTTAATTTCGTGGCTAGGAGTCCGAGTAGCTGCTTCGAGGAGACCGAAAGGTAATTCTGCCGAGTCCGCAGTGTCCTTCGAGTCACCTTCCACTCCAGATATTGATAGACATCTTATGTATTTTCTGTTCTTCGTTGTATAGAGCTAATTTAGTATAGAGCTTGTGACTAGATGTGACGTTCCGGGTTTTGTGAAGTATATTAGTATATGCTGAGCGGTTATGTTATGTCTTCTGTGTTCTTATTTCTATTTTTATTTATTATATCATATTTATTTTTCCGCAAATTTAGGCTTACCTAGTCGTAGAGACTAGGTGCCGTCACGATACCTTCCAGAGGGTAAATCGAGCCGTGACATAACTGTATACAGATAGTCCCCGCGTGTCTTAGAATGAAATGATAAGAAACGATTTGAGCCTCAATTCCTCCATACCTCGATCATGACGTTGTCTCCGTGATGTAAGCAATGGATATGGCCGACACGTCCCATCGGTTCGGTTCCCAAAAAACCATCAATGCATGTCAGTCGTCGGTCGGCCACTAGTGATACCGAACCGTCGTTTTAAACCTATAAATATCACCTCTTTAGTAGATTCAAACTTTACTTTGCTTTGATCATAAACTCTTGAGTTCCCAATCCTTCTTATCTTTCTCTCGTCGCCGTTCATTACACCACCGTTGTTTTCACCGGAGCCACCAGCTTTACACCTTCTTTTTACTCCCTTCTCATACATAAATGGCGAAAACTTATAAAACAGTACCGCAAAAGGAAAAAGCTTAATCTTCTTCTTCCCGGCCGACCGACGATAAAACGCTGGTGAAACCTCGTATCGAGGAATGTGTCCCGGAGTCAATTGACTTAACCCCCGAATTCAAAGTCGAGAAGCCCTCCTTAGTCCTAGGTCGCTGTGAACCCATGTACCGATACATCTGCTCAATATCGGAAGGTGACCTCAAGAGGGTGAAGGAGGACTGTGGTTGGAAAAATATGGAAGTGGTGGTTCCTTCCCTAGAGGAGGATATCGCCACTTACATGAAAGGGTACCTTAGTGCATATACCTACCCTTTCACTCTAGGTCTAGGCCCCGTGGACCCGGTCATACTCGACTTCTGCCGCCAGTATCGAGTAACCCTTGGCCAAATCTACCCATCATTCTGGCGTATCGTAAATCTGATCAGGTTCTTTTTGAGCAAGGTCGAGGGAATGACCTTTACCCTCGACCATATAATAAGTCTATACCGCCCTTGTCTTTATCGAGGTGGGTTGATAAAGCTGCAACGCCGGGCTACGAAGACGGTGTTCTTATGTATCGATGAAGACAAAGACCGAGGATGGATGGGTCGATTCGTCCGAGTCAAAACTTTCGACCTGATTCCGGTCGAAAAAGTTTCATTCCCCTAGGAATGGAACATGAAGCGTAAGTGTGATTTCGCTTTGGGTACTTTACTGTTTTACTTCTCTTATCCCTTATTGACTCACGTTCTTTTCTTATGATGTAGCTTTTTTGTGGTTTCCCGGTGCAATTTTGGATCTCGAAGGCTGGGTTCGACAACAGGCTTCCACCTCTCCCTACATCAAACGTTGCTGGCGTGATTTGGCAAAGGCCAATAGGAGGCCAAAAACCATGGTTAGTCCCTTTGCTTGTACATTGAAGTTCCCTTTGTAGTACAATTCTTGCTGACTCGGTTCCTTCACGTGCAAGCCTTGGTGAAAATGTGGCCATGAGGCCACCTCTACCCGGGGAGGAGGAGGCGTTAAAGCCAAGGAGATGAAGAGGAGAAGGGCTTCCCCATCTAATACCCCCAAGCCAAGAAAAAGTAGAGCTCGGAAGTCAAAAGTCGATCCCTCTGTTCCTTGCACCGATGAAGGAGGTGAAGATGACGACTGCTAGCTGGTAGCTCAAAACACTAGGTCTGCCGAGCCTGTGTAGCTCTAGGCGGCTCCTACTCATGCTGAGGGCATTTTGGAGGAGGGCCCGAGCAAAGTCTCCGAACAATCGGGTGGTGAGGATGCCCTCCGTCGTGATAATCAGCCGGTGGAGGTGCCTGAAGGGTCTAGCCCCGAGGCCCTTCAGAAGGAAGATAATGTCCCAAGTGATTCACTTAGGATAATCAACATCGGCAACTCGCCGCTCGACCCTTCATTCTCTGAGGGGCAATTCTGAGATACCCAAGTCATGGGTACTCCTGATGTGGGATTCCGAGATTGCTTCGCCAGGGTCGATGATGGTTCCGAGCCAGATGCTTCGTCCGTGTTCGATGAGGCTCAGCGGTTCCTGAAGCAAGTAAGATTTATCTCTTTGTATTGACACTCGTGTTTACTTCATATTTCTTCTAACATGACTCCTTTTTTTGTATATAGGCCATGGTGCTTCATCGAGAAGCATCTTCAAAATCGAAGGCCGAGCTGTCTCGGTATGAGGCAGAGCTCAAGAAGCTCCTAGAGGAGAGGGATGGCCTCAAACTCCTCTACGTTCAAAAAGAGGAGGAGATTTTGGCCGTCAAACTCGCAAAGGTTCGACAAGATCGGTCTAATATCGTTGAACAGGTAACGTGACTTCTCGCAAGTCTTGCTAAGTGTTAGTTCAAATTCGGCTACTAACCCTTCGTTCTTACAGTTTCAGCGGAGGGGTGAGCTGGTGGAGCAGCTTCGGGAGGAGGCCAAAATGAAAGAAGCTGAAACTCTGGGATGGAGACAACATATGGAGTGCCTCACCTTAGAGAAGGACACACTTCGGTCCCAACTAGCATCAATCGAAAGCCAACTTCAAGCTGTGAAGGAGGAAAACTCGGTCCGAGCTCAAAAGGTTGAAGAGCTCAAGGCTAAAGTGGTCGGCAAAATTTCTAAGGCTAAGCATGATGTAGAGGCACTTGTGGCCTCTTATCGATCTGATGTCGAGGTTGCCAGTCTTCGGGCACAGGAGATCTTCGCCGCAGCTGAGATTAGATTGTCGTGCGCAGTCGACCATGCTAGGAGGCTATCTCGGAGAAAGGTTCTCAAAGAAATACACGCCTGTGGATTTTACCTCTCGGCCGATATTGAAGATGCCAAAGTTTTTGAGGCCGAAGCCGCAACTTTGCTTTGCGATGAGGAGGATTCATCCAGTGGGTTCAAGAGTGGAGAAGGCGAGGATGAGGCCGCCGAATAAGCGACTCCTGAAGATGCGGCACCCGAGGATGGGGCTTTTGAGGGCAAGGCTCCCGAAGACGTGGATCCTAAAGTAGACTAGGCTTTAGGACTTTCTTTCCATTTTTATCAATTATGTGTAAGGCCTTGACTTGGCCCTTTGTATAGACCATTTGATATATAAAAGACTTCTCTTTGATGCCTTCGTATGCTTTTGGTTTCCGATATGCTTCTTTCCTTTATCGAAGTTGTTTGAATTTTTTTTTATTGTTGTGATTCAACTCGTGATCGAAATAAACCCTTACGTTATTCATTTTTACGAGAGCAAGTCCCCGGGTTCGAGACTCGTTCGAGACCTTATCTCGGGGTGGCTTGATTGAACTGACGGACAAATTATCTTTAATAACCAATTCCAAATGAATCTTGAGTTTTAGGATAAAGTGAACCCTTAAGTTTTCATCAAATGGTTGTTAAGTATTTCGAGCTCACCGCAATACCCTTTAGGTGAATCTGTAGTTAACATTCACTTGAGCTCGGAATAACTGAAATCTTGGGTTCGAATCGAGTGAGACCGAGGTCTCAAACTCTAATTGTATTGGCCCTTTGGCTTATTAGATCGGCCCTTAGGCTATTTAGATTGGCCCTTAGGCTCTTTAGATTGGCCCTTAGACTCTTTAAGTTGAGCCAATTCGGCCTCTGAGAACGACTATTATTTTCCCTTTTTCAGCTAAAAGACTTAGTGAAGATTTCTTTATGACTTAGCATTAGTTTTTTGTACCCATTGGGTTTTTCGAGGGTTCAACGATTGGAACCCAATTTATTCTTAACTCGTTTGTGTTAAGATAATTTGATACCTATTGAGGTTTTTTCGAAGGCTGATATTATCAAAGCCTTTAAGTTATTCGAGGAATGATTTATCAAAGCCCTTTTTATTTACTTTGCCGAGGGTAGCCTAATTGACCGATTTTTCAAAGTATTTGAAGGCCTTTAGTTTATGGCGGAAGTAGAACGTCTCCGAGCCTCATTATTTCGGCCGTAGCGTTTTATGTGACCGTAGTCTTTAATATGGTCGTAGCCTTCGAGTATGTCTCTTGGACTTGTTTCTCGATATCATTTCGAACTTAGTCGAAATGTTAGTCCCCGAGTGTGGTGGCCTAGGCCTATATATCGGGGGGGGGGGGGTTCCTCTTTGAGGTCTTGTGATTTCGAACTTAGATAACTCAAGTATGCAGTCCCCGAATGTTCGGGGTATGCTTGTACTTGGCACTTGAGCCATTTTCACAAGTGTTAGTTTTGCACAATAGAAATGAATCGTAAGTACATGACTCGTATAATAGAAATTCTACTTCAAACATGAGATGTTCGAGAAAAGAGAGGGCTTCTTTGTATTATTCATACATGCGTAAATGTTTTATTGTTGGGACTCGACTAATATATATGGACACAGTTCATTCGACCATTTGGCCCATTAAAAAATTCTTCCTCTCGAGAACCATTGATACATAACATATGAGGGTGATGCCCCCCAGTATTCGAGGTTGATTTCAAAAAAGCCTTAGATATTGTTGAATTATCCTTAGGTAGCACATAGTTGTTACCTCGTTAAAAACCTCGCCGGGAAAACCCATTTGGGATAAAAACTAGTCTAAGGGAAAAAGAGTGCAACGCGTGTCGCGCCCCCTTTTCCTCGCGAAATCGTGTTTCGACATTTTGGGACAACTCCCTTTTTTGGGATGGGTAAGGAATTTGAAGTGTCGCCACCTAACTGATTAAGGTGCGTTAGGGAACCTAGAGCAAGTAACTCATATAACCAGTTTACATCACCAAAGATCGGGTAAGGGCTCAAATTACCTTGAGGGGAAGGTGTTAGGCACCCCTCTAGGTCCACAACGGTGGGTCCCGACCGAACATAAGTTAAGCGAATTAGTCTAAAAGAGAAGAAAGCAATTTGGACAAATACAATATTCAATTTATTTAAACAGGAGTATAAGGAGGGGGTCCTAAGTTTTTTATCCTATAGGATCATTCAATGCAATACTTTGTAACTCCCTCAAGTCGGGGTGTTACTCATAGCATTAGGGCACAGACTATCATCTCCTTACTACCAAATTACTATCTTTAAGTTGTTACTTAAGCGTTCTAGTAGTTTCTAGATTTTTACTTATGCGTGCACTACTCGTCCCTTACCTATGACCCTAGAGGTATTAGGACCTCTATTTGGGATAGTTCTAGAACAACCTATGTTACTTAAAAATGTGAAATCTAGGCGACAAGCAAAAACAAAAAGGACTTTCAGATAAAGAACAAGTATGAGATCACATTGACCTCCACACATAGACAACAAAAGCATGCAATTGAATCAGCAAACTTTATTAATTTTGGAATCCTATAGGATGGATATTTAAGTGAGAATAACAGAGTGTAGAGATAGTTTTCTTACGGCTAGCAGTAAGACCTATTTGTTTGCCTACTGTTTTTATTTAGCATGAATCTGGGCACTTGAGGTAGTAATATGTCACAATTATAAACGCAGAATCATTATTAAGCCCTACAGATATATTGCCTAAGTGATTGACAATAGCGATTGAATTCAGAATCGACCAACGGGATCCTATAGGCATGATTTCTACGAGCTTATTAATTACAGACCTATAGACATGGTTTTTAAGTGTAACACTGATTTTAACTTATAAATATAGGTTTTTATTTCCTTTTGCAATCCTATATGCATGCTTTCTAATTGCTAAATTGACTTAAACCTTATAGGCATGATTTCTAAATTTGAAATTGATTTTAGACTCATAGGCATGATATCTATTGTTGGATTGATTTAAACTCTATAGGCATGATTTCTAGGTTTGAATGGATTTAAATCCTATGGCCATGATATCTATTAACTTTGTATGGACAGAAATTAAACAGATTTCCAGGAAGGACAGTTAACTCAAACAACAAAATCCTATAGGCATGCTTGCTAATGCACATTTGTTGAAAATATTTATAGATACTATGAGCAGGATTTCTAATAAACAGAATTAAACGAAAGCCTATAATCAGGATTTCTAGTATGCAAATGTAAAATACAGAATCAAAATGATCATGAAAGTCCTATAGGCA
>ML300174.1:4651-72146 GCA_005239495.1 Nicotiana undulata
ACTTTTGATTGACTTTTTAATGTAAAATTTTAAGTTAATATTTTATTATCCGGAATTATTTCTGATGAATTTTAATGAAGTTATACAATTAATTTGGATAGATTGAGCTGACCGGAGGTAAATTCAAGCAAGAAGGCTATTTTGGAATATCGGCATAACTTCAAAAGGTAAGTATCTTGCTTAACCTTGAGTGGGAGAATAACCCCTTAGGCATTGAGTCGTATGTGCCATTTATGAAATGTGAAAAGAAGTGTACGCGAGGTGACGAATACATACTTGGCTTATATGTGCAAATTATACCAGTTAAAATTTTTAGACACCCTTAAATATTGAATTGAAAATTTTTTGGCACCTACTAAATCCTCTATTTGCCATGCCTAAATCCTTGTTTTGTTGAATTTATTTTTATATGATAATTTAGTGTGATTTCCACCTTGAATTTTATGTGAATCCCGTGTTTGTTTTTGTTGAGTTGATATTTTTCGGAGATAATTTCATTATGGATTATTCATTTGCAAATAATTTATCAAATAAATTTATAAGGATGTATTAATCTATTTGCCCAAAAATTGGATTGAAGAAAGCGTTGTTCTTTGATGAATTATTTTCCTGTTCAGGTTGTTGAAATTGGTATTGAGTTATAAATGTCGTAAATCATATTGAGGCAAAGTGTTAAATTGTGAAATATTGTTCTGTTGAGTTTCTCACTCTTGGATATTTTTGTTAAGATTTTGTGCGCATTATGGTCGATCCATGGGCTCCTTATTGTGGAAAATAATGTATTGTTGATTTCTATGGCAAGTTGTAATATGTGAGCACTTGAGGTGCAATTTGTAATATATGGTGATATTTGAGCGCTTGACGTGCAATTTGTGATATGTTATGATAATTGAGCACTTGAGGTGAAATTTATAATATGTAGTGATATTTGAGAACTTGAGGTGCACGTTGTGTTATGCTGTGTGTGATGACCCAAGGGGTCATTCTATGAATGTAGACTCCGTTCTAGGCTTAATAGCCATAAAAAGATTAATTTTAAATACCTCGATTTGCAAGCGCAGTTCGAGTGTGAAACCGGAAAGCTTTTATGTGAAAATATGAAAAATAGCAATTTCTAGAGTTTAAAATTTGATTATAATTAATTTTGTTCAACATTTTGAGTAAACGAACCCGGATCCGTATTCCGAGGATCCCGGGAGGTCCTCAATAAAATATGGGACTCGACGTATGCCCGGAAATAAATTTCGAGGTCCCAAGCCTTAGAAATCAATTTTTGAAAGAAATTGTTTTGCTGAAATATTTATGAAATAAATAAAAGAGTTAATGTTTGAAATCATTGGTATCAGGCACGTTTTTTTTGGTTCCGGAGCCCGGTACAGATTTGTTATAGTATTTAAAGGTTAACTGTGAAATTTGGTGAAAAATGGAGTTTGTTTGACGTGATTCGGACACCCGATTGAAAGGTTATGAACTTTAAGTGTTCTTGATAAAAATGATGAGTTTTGAGATTTAATTCATAGTTTTACACATTATTTTCATGATTTGATCATACGAGCAAGTCCGTATGATATTTTTAGACTTGCGTGCATGTTTTGTTTAGAGCCCCGAGGGCTCGGGTGAGTTTCGAATAGGCCACAAGATGTATTTGCACTTGAATTTTCTGTTGTCTTTGTTGTTGCTGGTGCACAGCTATTTAAAGCATTGAGTTCGCATTGAGTAAAAATGTTGGGTGGTCATTTTGTTCTATGCGAACGCACCCCCCAGATGCGAATGCATAGAATTAGTGGGCTTGGGGGAGCCGACTGATTTTCCCTCTATGCGAACGCGGGCCTTGGGACGCGATCGCGTAGGTCTGTGGCCAAGACCCTACGCGAACGCGGCCAGGGAGCCGCGAACGCGAAGGCCTAATGCCCAGCCGTATATAAACTCTTTTTAAAACCGGGCATACCTTCATCTTCTTCATATTTTCAAACCCCACAACCCTAGGAACGCATTTCTTCACCAAATATCATCCCCAAGTCATAGGTAATCAATTTTAAACTTTACTCTTTCAATTACTCATTGTTTTTCATCACTTTTAAACCAAAAACTAAGTTTTCATGGTAAAAGTTGAGGGTTTGGGTAGAATTAGGGAATTTTGTAAAAATCAAATCTTTACCTCGAATTGAGGTCGGATTTTGAAACTAATTGTATATTTGGGTTCGTGGGTGAATGGATAAACCTAATTTGGTCCGAACCCCGAGTTTAGACCAAGCAGGCTCGGGGTAGGATTTTTACTTTTTTGAGAAAACTTAGGAAAAATTATAATTTCAATAAATTTAGTTCCTTTAGACTTAATTAATGATATTGAGTTAATTATGTTTAGATTCAAGCAATTTAGAACAAGATTCTAGAAGAAAAGCAGTAATTGAGCAGTGAGTGGCCTACGAAATTGAGGTAAGTGCTTGGTTTAACCTTGACTTGAGAGAATAGGAATCCCCACTTACTTGCTATTTGAATTGCATGTGTGTGGTGTATATGTGAGGTGACGAGTATATATGCACCACCAAATGGTCTGTTAAACATGATCCCTTCCCCGTTTCCAATTTAATTGATTCATGTTTTAATTGTTCTATGTTAACTATTGTTTCTATGACTACTTGGCCGTATTTGTTGTTAAATAATATTGTGGTTATTTTGAAAGAGTATTGGTTGTTTATTTGGTCCCCTTGTGATATAGAAAGGTTGAGCAGTTTGGCATTGTTTTACGAGACGTAAAAATTCCCGTTGATTTCATTTTTCTGTGATAATATTGATGAGTTTATGAGAAGTATAATTTTATGTTTATTATTGTTGAGATAAAAGTGTTATGAAAGAATTGGCATGAACTGTGAAAGTTGTGATACATGAATAAATTGATAGTGATAAGGGTGGATGATTGATAGTGATAAGGGTGGATAATTGATAGTGATAAGGGTGGGCAGGGGAAATAAATGATAGTGATAAGGGTGGACATGTGGGATCTGGTTGCACGCCGCAACAAGACAGTGAAAAGGGAGGATGATTGTGTTTTATTGATTTTAATTATACAGATTTGGAAATTTATTGTTTTACTCCACGGTTTTTCTCATATTCTGCACATACGGTTATTTTAAAGTAAAGTTTGGAAATTCAAAAACTTGTGTGAGATTTTGGTGATAGCTGAGGCCTAGAATAGGCGACTAAGTGATTTTATTTATTGTTTCAGTTTTATTTTTTCTTGTTCGTGTAAAATTATTTTATTAAGTTATTGTATATATTATTGTCACAGGTTATATAATTTTAATGCTCCGTCGTAGCCTCGTCACTACTTCGTCGAGGTTAGGCTCGACACTTACTCGGTACATGGGATAGGTTGTACTGATACTACACTCTGCACTCTTTTGTGCAGATCCAGGTACCGGTCAGCAGTAGAGATATTTAGAGCAGCTACCTATTCCTTTTTCGGAGACACGAGGTATATTTGTCGATGTTCGCAGATCCCGGGAGTCTTCTCTATTATTTAGACTACGGTTTTATTTGATTCAAAACAGTTATACATTATTCCTTTCAGCCCATTATTTGTAGTATTTGTTAGTAGTTCGTGAATTGTGACACCAGACTCTGGGGTAGTTTTTGAGTTATTTATATAATTAGTTCGTGACTCGATTTATTTAATTGTTTATTCGTTTATACTTGGAAATCATTCTTTAAAAGCCATTAAATCTAGTTTATTTTAGATTACTTTATCATGTCTAAATGAATAATTTATGCAAAGTAGTTGATCAAACTCTAACATTGGTTGGCCTAGCGAGTGTGAGGTTAGGCGCCATCACGATCCTTAAGGTTGGGAAATTGGGTCGTGACACTGTGATATTTGGACACTTGAGGTACGATTTGTGAAATATTGTGATATTGATACGCATGCGGTGATATAAGGTCAGGGTGTTGAAATGCATAGGGTGAGATAAGGTGGGATTGATACGCGTAGCTAGTAGGGGAACTACTAGAAGTGATGCGGTGCGATAAGGTGGGCTAAACCGCAGGATGCAATTTCTGGGGAAATGATTTTTAAAAACTAAATGTGAAGGCTCCATCGGTGATATAAGTAAAAATTGAAATTCATTTATGATTTCGGACTATGAGGTGGTACTTGGGGAGTGCCCTTTGTTGAAATTTATTTATGATTTGGGACTACAAGGCGGTATCTCGGGAGTGCCCTTTGTTGATATTTCTCTATGGCTGCACTTGCCTTTGGTTATTTTGTTTTTCCGTTATATGTAAATTCTTGTGTTCTTTCGTGATGTTTTATTAGATTTATTTTGTATTTGTATTCCTTGTTGTATTGTATTGGCTTTGCCTCTTCGTACGAGACTCTGAGGATTTGTGTTTCTGGTTTTTAATGGTTTTCGAGGTTTGAGATGTTTTGAATAAAAGAAATTGATATTATGTTTTAAATTTAATAAATTTTAATCAGTAGCTATCGGATGCTTCATTTTAATTGAAATGTCATTTTCTTCACCCAAACGAGTTCAAAAATAAACTCATTTCTTTGTTGATTTATTACTTGGTTTAAAAATTGTAAACTTACTTTATTGCAAATAAATTGATCCTGGGATCTTATATACATTGATATTGTGAGTTGCCCGTGCGGTGTAATAGGGATATGGGCACGAGGTGCCGTAAAAATATGAAAGTGGGCTGAGACCCGTATTTTATGATTATGAAAAGCATTGGCGGATGTAGCGTAGAACTTACGGGTTCAACTGAACCCATAACTTTCGACGCAAAGTAAAAGTTTGTATGTAAAAATTCATTAAAATTATAAAAATAGTAGATATGAACCCATAAATTTAAAAATACAATGGGTTCAATATTAAAAGCCTTAAAATTAAACGCATAAGATTTAAATCTTGGATCCGCCTCTGATGAAATGAGGTGTCAGAAAGTGACTTTTATTTGAAAGAGTTAAACTTGAAAGATATTTTTTTGAAAGAATTATATTCAAAAGATTTTATTTGAAAAACTTACATTTGAAAGGCCTATATTTGAAGGATTTGTTGCACTTGTGTTCCTTATTCATTTGAGCAAAATTATGGTGTTCTGGTTACTTTGTTGTTTATATCATTGGTGAACTCTTGTTGCTATCACTTCCATTTGTCTTCTGTTATTATCATATACTGCACATGTTATTTGACTAGTGAGTGTTTTGATTGCACCTCGTCATTACTCCATCGAAGTTAGTCTTGATACTTACTGAGTATCGACCGTGATGTACTCATACTATATTTCTGCACATTTTTGTGCAAAGCCGGGTATTGGAGACCAGACAGAGTTAGTGTGTTGATCGCAAGGATTCAAGGTAGAGCTGTTTGGCCGTCGCAGTCCCTTGGAGTCTTTCCATTTTTATTGCACTATCATCTCTTATTCGAACAATATTCTATATTCGATCCTTGAGATCATTGCATGTATTCAGATAGAGTTCGTGACTCATTATTACTAGTCTTGGGAGGTTGTTATATTTGTTTTCGCTTTTGGTTTCGACACTTGTATTAAATTATATGTTTCAAAAGAAAAAGGCTCGGAATGCAATTGTAATCGGCTTACCTAGTTTTAGAGACTAAGTGCCATCATAGCGCCTGTGGTGTGCTTATTGAGCATTACTCTAATACAATATATCTTGAAATATTATATTAGAAATTTTTGAATGAAGAAAAGTTATAAGCTACACATGAGAAAAGAAATGCTCTCAATCACCCTTCTGTCAAATTATCAGATATGAAAAGAAACATAATGCAGGGATGAAGGAGGGTATTTATTAATTAGAGAATGAAGACAACCATTAAATAAAATTGCATATATATATCTCCATAAAAAATTATGAATAACAATTACTACATGTTATACAAAACTGGGAATTCAGAAAGATAAATAAAATACATATGTATAAAGCTTATTCAAGAATTAACAACAGCAAATCAAACACAAATAGACACTTTTTCTTTTTATCTTCTCTGGAAGTTGAATGCCTTAATACCCAAAGCAAATGTGAAGGCGAAAACAACAGCAAACGCAACGATCACAGCTGCAACAACTCCAAGAAAATCATGCTTAAAGCCAAAGTTACTTCTCAGGAATTCTTCCACAGTTTGGTTCTGATCAGTAAGTGGATCTTGGAGGTCTCCAAATTGAGATGCAACCAAACCATACAAAGTCCATGCAATAGGGCAACCCCAGTAGTACCATCTCCACCATATCGGAATACGCTGTTTTTAGCCGAAAACAAAAAGACAATGTCAATTTTTTATCAAGCTTTGTAACACTTTAAAATATATCTGGTATTAGGCTGGATTGGAAAATGAGTTTATTTGCTTTTTAGCGATGCCATGTGGTTATTATGTAAGGTAAATTGTTGACGTCGCTAGTATTTACATGACAATGTTATAAATATGATCAGTGGCGTAGACACACTATGCCAAGGGTGGTCAAGCAAACACACTATGCCAAAGTTGGTCAAGCAAACACCCTTCGCTAGAAAATTATACTGTATATATAAGTCAACTACTATTTTATATGGTTAATATATAATATTTTGAACACCCTTAATATAGTTGAGTGAGGTAGTTCAGCGATCCAGGATATTCAAAGGGATGTGTTTTTCACGCCCGTTTTGTGGAGATGGTCTAAAATTGTCTATTTGACTCTTTTTCAAATAGTTTATACCATTTGTAAACAAAAAAAGTTAATGACTAGTTTAAAGTTTGCACCCCCTTGGCAGAAGTCCTAGCCACACCCCTGAATGTGATAGATCATACATGAAACTACTCTCAATTTGTGTTTCTGTACTACTAAAAGGAAAGTTGAAATTAGATTTAAGAACTTACAGGTCGTGGAACAATGAAACCTGAGAAGAGATTCCATACTGTATAGAAGAATCCAGCGACAATTGAAGCAACGTTTTGATTCGGGGTCACAGCCACGGTCATCATACCAAAGAAGGTGAAGTACAAGAAGGTGAAGAACATGAAGAAGAAGTACCAAAAGAATTTTGCAACAGTCCATTCAAATCCAATCATAGAATAGACAATGAGACCATAGACAGTAGCTTGTACGAATATATAAGGTATTTCAATGAGAACCTGCAAGAAAATTAACAAGTGTTTATAAACAATGTGTACTATTTAAGCCTTAATAATTATAAGATTATCATAAAATTCAACTGTCTACTCACTTGTGCAAAGGCATATGGTATAGCAGAGTACATTCCAGCAGCCTTTTCTCTGTAAAATACAGTACGCTCAACGGATACAACGGGCTGAACTGAAGATGAATTTTGTACACCAAGGAAGAGAACAGCAGCATACATAGATCCCATAGCATTAACCAGATCTTGGTTTTTTCTCCTGTAATGACCCAAAAAAAGATAGGAAATTAAATTTTAGCATTAAGAATTATAAGTTGCCAGTTTGTCTTCTTATTCCTTTTTTGTGTGTGTTATTGTACTTACACTTTGGTACCGATATCCCAGAACATTGTCCCGAATATGAGTGCTATAAAGGTTGTGAAGATAAATCTGACTGCAGTGTAAGCCGGATTACGCCAATATGACCAGTGTTGTTTCCATAGGCAAGCCATACATTGGGTCCAAAATGGCTGTGAGAATTCAGAATCAAAATGCAGGTCACTTGTACCAGGCCGGGGCACGCTTAGTTCATCAATCAAGGCTTTGTTCCTCCTGTAGAGGTCTGACTTCTTGTACAAATCAGTAAAATCAACCCCTAATGCCATTTCTTGAGATGAGGCTGTGACTTCTAACATCCAAGTTGCTGGATTGTAACCTTCCACTATTTTGCTTACTCCAGGTATCGACTGAAATCGTAACAAAAGCTAAGCTTAGTTCTTGATCATAGAAATTCAGTAAAAGGAAC
Organism: Nicotiana undulata; assembly: GCA_005239495.1. Classification (NCBI taxonomy): domain Eukaryota; kingdom Viridiplantae; phylum Streptophyta; class Magnoliopsida; order Solanales; family Solanaceae; genus Nicotiana; species Nicotiana undulata. The sequence goes on from ML300174.1 coordinate 12,577, forward strand.
TTATTTTGTATAAAGAAACTTACCTCAAAATATTTTATCAAATGGCATGATTGGCGGCCTAATGGACCAACGTATATCTCTTGTCCTCCTCGTTTCATAAGAAATAACTGTAAAGATGTATTTTTCATATTAGTATCTGATATCTAGAAGGAAGGCATAAGAGAAACCAGAAATAGATACAAAAAGGTGTTCAATTCACCTCGTCGAAAGCTTCAAAAATGTCAATGCTAGGCTGATGAATGGTACAAACAACGGTTCTTCCTGTATCGACAGTGTTCCTAACAGCTCTCATCACAATGGCAGCTGCTCTTGCATCTAACCCTGAAGTTGGTTCATCCATAAAAATGATAGAGGGGTTTGCCACTAGTTCAACTGCAATCGTCAACCTTTTACGTTGCTCAGTTGACAGACCGTTGACTCCTGGCAACCCGACTAAGGCTGATCGTAATGGTGTAAGCTCCACAAGATCCATAACTTCCTCAACAAACATCTGCCAATAGAAAATTCTGTCAACTGCCACTTTATTTATAGGATAAATTCTCATTATGGAAGTAATTGGAGTAATGTAAGGGGAACTTACCATCCGTTTTTGTTCATCGACGTCTTGAGGTAAACGCAGCCAAGCTGAGTAAACCAATGACTCAAAAACTGTAACATACGGTGAATGGATGTCATTCTGTTCACAGTATCCGGAAATACGCGCAAATGTTTCTTGCTTCTTGGGATATCCAGAAATCTTGATGCTCCCGTCAATGTAACCTCCGGTTTTCCTTCCAGCCAAGACATCCATTAATGTTGTTTTACCAGCCCCACTAACACCCATCAAAGCTGTGAGAACACCCGGCCTGAAAGCGCCACTCACACTCTTCAAAAGTACCAATCTATTGTCACTGGTACCTGACTCTTTCATTTCCTGTAAGTCATCAAAAAATTTAGTCACATTTTGATTTGAGGAAAATTGAAGCACCAGTGTTTGATGACTAACAATTTTTCGTTACTTACCGGAGGCATATCAACGGAGTATACAACTTCATCAAAAGTGATGGAATGGGGTTCAAATGGAAGAACCATTCCCTTCTTCTTATTCTCACCGACAGAATCTCCTTCTTGGGTGCTAGTTATCTGGGTTGATGATTCAGTATTTTTGTTGTTCTCACTCTCGTCTGAAATCGTAGCTTGTGGCTTATCAAATGCTGCAGATACTCAGTCCATGTCAGTACATGTCATCTTTTTACTTAAGGATATATTGAAGAAGAAACTCGAGGATACTCACGATTAAGATAAGCGAGAGCAACACTGTAGGCGATGTTAAACATAACTGTGAATCCAGCAAGTGCCCCTATACCTATCCAGTACCAATATGCATCGGGGAAGAACCCTCGAGCTCTTACCACTGCAGCTCCAAGCGGCTCAGTTCCATTGGCTACAATCTGGTTTACAAGAGAGTGGATTCAGCATTTATACTTGAAGAATTTTAATTACTTGCAAGGAGTAGAGGTATTGAAAGTTACATGTTTCCACTTTTGTCCATCAAATTCATTCACAAGAATTGCATTCACAGAATACATCAACGGTGACGTCCAGTATCCCCAAATCCACCAATCCTTCACATCATCTACACCATTTTGGAGAAAAGAGAACATAAACATCAGTCATTGTACAAGACAAGAGCTATATATTTCAAACATCTAAATCACAAACTTACTTCGCGCAAGCATAAAACCGCCCAATGCAAATTGTAAAAGAAGAGCAAATGCTCCAAATGTGCTAGCAACTCCCATGGTCCTTCCTACTGCCGCGATAAATCTGAACAATGCTGATGCCATCTGGTTTACTAGTAACAGTAGCAAAAATTGTTTGAAAAATCTGCATATAAGATAGTTGATCAATAATCTTCATATTTATGATAGTACGACAATGAATATATACCATAGTCTTTCTTCCCTTACCTTCCAACATTGGGATCAAATCCGATAACATAATACGTGAGGAACACCCACATCCCAACTTCAGCAAAAGTTACAGGGATTTTGAGGATCCATGAGGGAATTGCGTAAGCCCACGAAGGATAGAAGAGAAAGTCCCTTTGCTTATAGAAGACCGGAAGCTTGTAAAGTGTCATAGGGAGCTCAGACAAACCATTAAACATAATCATAATAACCACAAAAAAGAGAGCACCAGAATATATATTTCCATCTGCTGCAGTATCCCGAGGCATCTTAGTTCGGAAAAATATGGTCATTGTCATGAGTGCAATCACCAGGAGCTGATCATAAAACAAAGAGAGGATTAATAAATTGAACATGTACATCGGTACATGATAGAACAATGACATAAATCGATATATCAAATAGACTAAGCTAAGTAATCACCTGAAAGAACTTGAAGAGGTAAACAAATGAGTTTCTTTGCATTAGCAGTAGTTCTCTTTCAGTGCAAACCTTCAAAAGTTGTTTCTTCCCTATACCATATTTTTGAGTAGTCAAAGCAGCAGGGTGGCTTTTACTTTTGTCAAATGTGGTTGTGAGCTCATCGCTTACTTTTCTTCCAACATGGAAAGACTGATAAGCTTCAGCAAATTCTTTTGATGTGATGAACCGGTACGGCTCATCCCTCCTTACCCAATATTGTTGTTGATCCTTCTTAGATGTCACCTGCCAAAAATCCAAAAGTTTCCGTCAATGCTTCTATTCGAAACTGATTTTATAAATCAGTAGTAATGTATTTGGAGAGAAGTGCTAAAACTGATAATATACAACAGTATCACACGACATACTTCTTGTAAGAAGTCAGCGGCGCCTTTTCTCTCAGGGCATTTAAATCCCATGGATTCAAAGAAGTTGAGCACATCCTCTCGCGGACCCTGATAAACAATATACCCGTCCGATAACAGAATAATATCATCGAACAGGTTGTAGGTCTCGGGGGCAGGTTGCAAGAGAGAAATCAGAGCTGTTCCCTTCATGATTCGAACAGATTGCTTTAAGGAATTCACAATGGAGTAAGTAGTGGAACTGTCCAATCCAGTTGATATTTCATCCATGAAAAGTGCTTTAGAGGGTCCAACAATCATTTCACCAGTCGTCACACGCTTCTTCTGTCCTCCTGAAATACCCCTTATCATTTGATCTCCCACCATAGTATCTGCACAAATATCCAGTCCCAGAATCTGCACAATTGAATTTACAAACAAATGAATTCACTAATTATTTATCAAAATTCTCCGGCCTTTCAATAGCACTAAAGTAATAACAATGAATGTTACCTTAAGAATATAATCTGTAACCACTTTTGCTTCTTGTCCTTCTGTTGATGCAGCCTACATTTCAATTCAACAATAAGAATATTAATTATTCACTATGTTTTTTAAGAAAATGGAAAATTGTGCTACCTGAAATATCTCAAAGAATATTTTTTATTATTATAATTTAACATATTACCAGTTAAGAGAATTGAGTTTCTTTCTTACCTTCATGAACATGTCAATATCAGCATCTGGTTTAATATTAGCTGCTTTCTCTCTTCTTGACAGTTCAGCCAACATCTCTGAAAAATAATTGAAGAACAATAAGTCAGAATCATAATTCATTTAATTTCACTATACATATTGAAAGGATTCAACTTATATACACTAACAGCGCAACGAATTTTTACACTCTTAGGTCAGCTGATAGTGTAAATTTTTTCTTGCACCGTTAGTGTATAGAAGTTAAACTGATACTGAAATCCAAGGTAATACGAATTAAACAGAACTAACCATAACGAGAGCCAACGCCTTGGCATCTTGCAGAGAACTCCAAAGTTTCTCTAACTGTCATTTCTCCAATATGCAAATCATGTTGGCTAATATAAGCTGCTGTTCTTTGTGGCACAAATTCATGTAATTCATGTCCATTATATGTCACCTTTCCAGTAACCTGATTTTCAATCACATTAAAACTTAGTCTTATTTTCTTATTTAAAAAAACGAAACAACTTACCTTTATAAGTTGTTTTTAAGTAATATTTTTGGAATTGGTAATGATCTTACCTTTAGAGCAGAGTCAAGTTTTCCGGCCAAAGCGAGTAACAAAGTAGTCTTTCCAGAACCAGGAGGTCCCAAAAGAAGAGTCATTCTACAGGGCTTAACTATGCCACTAACATCCTTGAGAATTGTTACTTGCCGTTTTCTCGATGGAAGGATATGAATTGAATCCAATAGTCCCTTTAAAACCAACAAAAGAAGAAGAAAAGAGTTAGTTTGAGAACACCTTGGCCTAGCTACTGATGCTTGCATTAGTTCAGGCTGTAACACCTAATGCAAGTTGTAACAGCCCAGCCCAGCCCGCTAGTGATATTGTCCGCTCAGGCCCTAGGCCATCACGGGTTTAAAACGCGTCACTAGGGTCTAGACTCAGCATTGGGGCAATCGGCAAGGCTGACACAAGAGTGGCTCTGATACCATCTGTAACAGCTCAGTCGCTAGTGATATTGTCCGCTCAGGCCCTAGGCCATCACGGGTTTAAAACGTGTCACTAGGGTCTAAGGCTTGTTAACTTATATACCCAGCATCCCTCTTGTATTTTGCCGATGTGGGACTCTGTCTAAAGTCTGGGTATTACACAGACGGTCTACATGACACCCCTGGAGGTACGACCCTTTCTCAGGCATTGCGTGAATGCGGGATGATGCTTTGTTTATCAGGTACACTTTTTTGGTTTGCATAATTACCATTGATTCAAAACTCATATGGTTCTTGAATCAAATTACTAATTAATCATTCTTAATTTGTGGCAATAATTTATTAAAAAAAAAATCTAGAATCATACCTATTACTATTTTTTTTTTCATTTGTGGCAACACTAAAGCATCAAATTCTTCTATAGTTGATATATAACATAGATACAGACATACCCTTTTTTATAAATACATACAAAAACAATATAAATCAAATAGTTTTTGAGATTCTTACCTCAACGAAGTTAGAAATGAAGTTGGTAAATGTAGGCAAAGCTCTGCTTCCTACATATGCATCTGCGTCGATATTTAGATGCTCAAATCTTACTTCTATTGATGGAAAATCAATCCCAACTCTGTTTTTCCAAAAAAAAAAAAAAAGGTCAGAACTTAGCACCAAATTAAATAATCAAGGAAACCCAACTCAATTATAGAAGCAAATTTTTTTCTTACATGATAGTGTAAATAACTTTTTCCCTACTAGTGTATTATAACATGACATGTTATAATAAATAACTAAGAAATATTTTTCAAGTTCCTAATAGTACAGGCCTCTATATAACAGCCATTTACTACAAAAACTAAGTTTTTCTCGAAACCGATTTTTATGTTATGTTATAATGTAATATGTGTTATCTAACAACACTTTACTATAGCAGTTAAAAAATATCGGAACAAACGAGGCTGTTATGGAGAAGTTTGACTGTATTTGTAGCTGTTTTTTAGCTAACCTCATAGTATTAAAATTCTTTTGTACGATTAGTGCAGAGAAGTTAAACTCAAGGCGAATTTTTAAAAAGTAATAATTTTACTTGCCTGTCAATTCTATTCTTGAGTTTCAACAAGAACTTCTCATTATCTTCATCGGCAACTTTAACAAGTCTCTCGAGCAAATTCTTTCTTTCTAAAACACCAAGATCATCAACATCAACTTCAGCAGCAGCACCTTGTGATCCAAATAATATACCTTTTCTTAATCTATCATAAGTTGGTAATTTTTCAAGTGCAGCCCATTTAAGTGCTTCTTCATCATCTTCATCCCTTGCTGAACGTGAAAAAACCTCAGCACCATTATTTCTCCATATTGAATTACTATTTTCCCTTATACTTCCTCTCATACTTCCCCTTATACTTGCTCTTAAACTCCGGCCACGCAAATTACTTAAATCTGCTGGCTCCATCTTGAGCACTAATTAATTAGTTCGACTTTCAAAATATTTTTCAAAGTTTATCAAATGAAGTGAAAATGGAAGAGTAGTGTAATTAGAAGAACAAAAGAATAGAAGGAGAAGTTAAGAGTAGTTGTGTAAGGCAAAGGAGTTATATAGCAACAAAGAAAAGGGAGAGGCGGCTATAGCATTGATTTTTTAATTGGTCGTATACATGCATAGTACTTTGGTCTTTGGAATTATTGACCTAATAACATTTTGACAATATTTAATTTGAATTATTTGACGTATACAGTATTTGGATAGGAAACTTCGACAATCACTGTTCATAAGGAGTCATGTGTGACCAAATGAGAAAAAGACTTGAAAGAAACTTCGGGGATAATTAACGTGTGAATTATTAACATAGGATCTGATATTTTGGAGAGGTTGCAGTCAAAGCAGGCAAAGAAAAAAAGCCGCCAGCCACCAGCGTCTAGAAACATGCCAAGTCAGCATAGTATTTTTTTTAATATTATTAAGGCAAAAATACCTTAAACTTGATACGGATTATTAGTTATCGTCCTAAATTATTCGTGGTCTTAATTACCCCTCAATTTAGCTTTTTGAGAATCATTACCACTGAACGCTGATGCGATAAAGAGTGTGGGTGCACTCGCCTGCCACGTGGATTTTTTTGTATATGTAGCATTTTTCTATAAAAAATAAAATATATTTTTACTTTTTAAGTATGTTATTTAAACCAAACCTGTGATTTCGCCCTAATTATTGCTAGACGCGACATTAATCTTGTAATTAAGTTTGTAGAAAATTCTTTTTTTCTGTTTGTTTTAAATGTCGTGTGGAGAATGATTATGAAAATCAGAATCGCCAAATGCCCTTTATCATTTGACACTTCAAATATATCTAGAAAGAAGCTAGCTGAGCTGAGATTTTTCTTCTTACTTAGAAGTTGCTTAATATAATAAACGACGAATAATTATAAAGGGTCCATGAGGTTAATATATCATACCAAATCCGTAATATTAAGAAAAGGAAAAATTAAATTTTCATAAAATCTTTTCTGACGAGAAGTTCTGTTTTTTGACAATTAATATTCAAAATATCGAGTAGCTTTCTTCTTTGACCAAAACCTTCTGGTCTTTTTACTTGAATTAGCAAAGCAAGAATAACGAACTGCGAGGATAGTAAAAGCACAGAAAATTCATGCAGCCTTGTAGGTTAACGTCGTTGTAGTTGTGAAAGAAGTAGAGATTTTTAAATTTTAATTTACCACGTTATCCTGTATCACAATCCCAAAAATATAAAAGGAAAATGGAATAAATTTGCTCATATATAAAAAGTCAGCCCGGTGCATTATGCTTCATCTACGTGCGGGTTCCGGGGAATCATATATTATTCGAAATTGAACATTTTCGCCGTCTGGTATGCTATGGGACTAAATCTTATCGCGCCATTCGAATTCTTGGTTTTGCCTTTGACCCCTGATGAGGCTCCAACTTGAAGAATAACTAAGGGCAATTTAAACAATATAAATTTGGATTTATTTTTTTTTCCAAATATTTTGACACTCCGTTAATGGCAAGGACAAATAAAAGAAATCTACATTGGCAAAAGTATGAATAAACTAAAATATTATACTGGATGATAAAATTCAGAGATCTCCAGTAGTACAAGAACAAAATTGGACCTTTTTAAAAAAACATCAAAAGGTTTTTCATTTGATGCCAAAAAGTCATAACATAGGCACTATCAATAATAGACTCTGACAACTAAGAGACCTTCTCGAATGGCCTACAAATCGTAGAATTGTCTATGTTGGAATAGTTATTGCACAACATTAATTTTTCCATTGGATGGAAGTTGGAGTAGTTATACATTGCTGACCATTTTTTGGGCTACCTTTCTCTTACAAGCAGCTCCCAAATCTTGTATTTCGGCAAATACTCTCGCTAATAAAAAACTGTCTAAAATCGTTAAATATCGATCAAAATCGATCGAAAAACTTGAAAAATCGATCGATTTTCAACCTTCTTCAAAATTAGGTTGGTCGGTAATAAATGGCGACCGAAGTCGATCGTAATTTCCGACCGATTTCGATCGATCAATAAAATTACACAAGCGACCAAAAAAGAAAAAATCTACAGAAAAAACCGACCGACGCAACTGTTATATGAACGATTAACAATATTCTCGATAAGCAATATAAGCATTTGGAAAAACAAAAAAGTTGTTTTATTTGATTGAGTATATCAATTAGAGTAGTATCTTCTACTTGTACTATTTTCCTTGTCAAATCTTCAATTCACATGTTAACTATTTATACTACCCATTTTTAAGTAAGTCATATTTACATAGCTAAAAAAATTCTTTCCTTTTATATGAAAAAGACTACATTTGTACTAAAAGTAATAAATACTTTTTTAAATACCTATAAACTTATTATTTTTTTAAAAAAATTGGGGCCTCCCAAATTTGAGGGCCGGAGTCACTAGCGTTATTAACTACAACATTAGAGCCGGCCATGCCGTGGCTAAATAAAAATGTATATATACGTAAGTCTTGCATTTATATGTTTGATGCAAATACTGAGTACAGACAGGGGCGACTTGAAGGCTAGGTCAATGAGGCCGTTGCCTTAGGCCCCCAAATTTTGAAGGCCCCAAATTCTTTAATCTATTATTATTATTATTATTACTATTTTTTTTATTTATTATTATAAGCAAAAGTGTTGCAATATATTTCTTCGCTATTTGATTGGGGTTATTTTATACCAATAAGTTCATAAATTATGATAATTTTATTACATTAGGTTATTTATTATTTATTTTAGATATTCACCTATGAGTGCTACTTAATAGAGTAAACTGCAATTATTGTTTAAATTGATTAGAAGGTGTAAATATTTTTAACATTGTCAATGCTCAAAACATAAACTATTACGTTATGTATGTTTTTTTTTTCTTGTTTGTGATGATAGTCGAAGTTCCGGACCTCAACATCCGATAATCCCCCACTTTATTCTTTATGCTCTTCTTCCTTTTTTTGGAACTTGCTATTATTTTATCGTAAATGATTAAATTGTTTTTTAGAAAAAAAAAATTGTGTTGCTGTCTTGATATAGTTTTGCCATAGGGCACGAGATCTTTTAAGCCGCCCGAGTACAGGTAGAAATTTTCCATTTACGTATTCAAAGCAATTTTTAGTTCTTTGATATTTTTTACAGCCATCATGTGAAAATTACTCAAAGTTAGAGTTTTCAAACTTTGAACAGCAGTCGTGCATGTGCCTATTGTAATTTTGTTTTGATGTCCGACACATTTTTTCTAGAGTTAGGGTGAGGTGAATTTAATTTTCTTTTTTATTGTATATATTTAGTCTTTTTTTACTGCCCTTAAATAGTCTTATAAACTCTATTTGTCAAAAAGTTACAACTATAAGAAACTACCATTTTCATGTATCCTTAGCTCAATATAAACAGAAATTTTCTCATCTTTTTCTTCTTCTTCTTCCTAAAGATCAAGCAAAAATTACATGTAAAAATTAAAGCTTATTAACTTTTTTCCTATTTTGCATATATAATATGGATGTCAGTTTGATACATGGCATTAAGAAGATTTTGAAGGCTCACAAAGTACTTTCATTGAAGAAACCTTCACCATTTTCCATCAAAGAAACTGCATAATCAAAGTGCAAAAGGTGAATATCTTTTTTACCATTTTCAAATTATTGTGCTTAGGTGAAATTATAATATATCCTTTTTAGTTTACAATGTTGGGGTGATATTCAGATGCGAATTCAGAAATTTAGAGGTAGTGAGTTTAAAATGAATATGATTTTATAATATGTGGCATTTTAAGAAATGTTTTTTGTATATTTATACATATATATAGTTCAAGCTGAAAGCAATGTGTTGAGTTAACTGAAAGTTCGTCATCTCTTAATCCAATATTCCAATCAGTCAAGATAGTAAAATTACCTGGATCCATTCCTATATGTAAGAATCAATCTCACAATAATCCTTACACCCCTGAGTTCCAGAAGAAATCCAGGTATGGTAATATACGTTAATATTTCCGAATGTGTTCATTTTTTCACTTAAAGATCCCTTATTCAAACACTTATGGTCGTTGGTTGGGAAACAAGTTATCCTGTGATTAATTATCCCGAGATTAGTTATTCCATCCTCCCATAGTGATAAAAAACACTACAATCCCGGGATAACTAATTCCGGTATTAGTTATTCTACGATTTTATCCCAACCAAACGTGGTGTAAACTCATCTCAAATTTAATTCCGAGATTAATCATCTCTTATTCCTTGTACGAAACGAGCCCTTAGTATGCTTGAACAATTCAGAAAACATGTATATATACCTAAGCTTATCAAGCTAGTCCAAGACAGTGATCAGCTTTATATGTTTTTCTTCTCAACCACAAATTTTATGTCTAGAAGCGGATTCATGAAGTTTATGGTACAGTCACGCGCATCATCAATATTGATTGGGCTGGTAAGATTCGCGCGTACAAAACGATATATGTTCCCGTCTTTCTTGGCCATTTTTCATTCCAGTATAAAAGTAGAACATCGAGGGTGTGGTATAACGGAAAATGTTTTTCGTGGAAAATGTTTTTTAAGAAAATATTTTTTTGGAAAACAAATAGTAATATTACTCATTTTTCTGTATTTTATACGCAAATTAAGGAAAATAACTTCTCAAGAGCATTCATAAATTATAATTAGATATAATAAACATGAAGTCATAAACTTTCGAACCAACAATCTTCCGAACCCACAAATTTCTTAAACTTCTTAACCGCTAAACTTTCGAGCTAGTAAACTCTATAATTTCTAAACCCGCAAACTTCCAAACACATAAACCTCCAAACTCATAACTTTGGAACTCGTAAAATTTCGAACTTGTAGGGGGATGTGGTGCAGAAAAAAGAAAGATTTAGATGTTTTTAAATATTTTTTGTGTGTCTGTGGGGGAAGGGGGGGAGTTAGATGTGAGGGTAAGTAGAGTTTTCGGAAAATGTTTTCCTAAATTTTTCTAGGGAAGTCATTTTCCTCCCATTTCAAAAAGATGTGATATCTAGAAAAATATTTTTCAAACTATTTTGTGCAACCAAACAATGGAAAATCATTTTCCGGAAAATATTTCCGTCATACCAAACACATACTAAATCATGGCTCACACTATTGCTAATCCTCTTCGAATTTAAAAATTGTTACAAGTTTTACATGCTTTTTTTACTAAGCCCCTGTTGTTTAATGTGGATACACAGTTTGTAAATCTGAATTGTTTTTATCATAATCTTGATTGCTGTATACCATTATCTTGTAACTTCCATTTATCTATATACTTTATTTACCTATCTCTTTTTTGTAAGGAAAATATATTTACCACATAGAATAGAGGAGGGATGTCAGTATTTAACAGAAATAATACAGGTAACTAAGAACTTCTGATTGAAGTAATAGAATTACTAAATCATAAGTACTTAGATATCTCTTTTTCACTTTTTAGCCGCGCAGAGTCTTTGTGAACCTATACAACTTTCGGTCTTCCATTTCTTGATTCGAACTGTTAACTGAATTATCTCTGATTTCATCATTTTTATTCAAGAATCTACACATCTCAAGCATTATTTTTTGACTTCATTCGTTTTCGCTCATTTCTTTGGGAGAAGAAGGTAAAACCAAAATGAAGGCAAACATGGAACAAAACTGCTGCTATATTAATAAAAGAAAGTTTGGATTTCCAATGAATATTACAAGAACATACACCTAGTATTCAGAAGTTGAAAAGAAAAGACAGTAACCTATACATACTAATTTTGTAACCATTGCTTCCTCAAAGCTCTTCAGTCGATTAAATTGACTTATCTTTTCTGGAAATTGAATGCCTTGATGGCAAAAGCAAATGTAAAGGCAAACACAAAGACATATGCAGTGAGCACAGCTGCAACAACACCAAGAAAATCATGCTTAAACCCAAAGAAACGTCTCAAGAATTGTTCCACGGTTTCATTATCAGATAGTTTAGTTTGGATGTCTCCGAATTGTGATGCAACCAAACCATACAAGGTCCATGCAACAGGGTTAGCCCAGTAGTACCATCTCCACCATACAGGCATACGCTGTAGAAAACAAAACAAAAAAAATGGTCATTTTTTCCATTTTACATTTGTATCTTATAACTAGGATATAAGAGTTTTGAGGATCTTACAGGTCGTGGAATGATGAATCCTGAGAAGAGATTCCATACACCATAGAAGAAGGCAGCAACAATCGAAGCCACGTTTTGATTTGGTGTGACAGCCACACTCATCATACCATAGAATGTAAAGTACAAAAGGGTGAAAAACATGATGAACATGTACCAAAAGAACTTGCCAACATCCCATTCGAATCCAATCATAGCATAGACGATGATACCATAAAACACAGATTGTACAAATATGTAAGGGATTTCAATGGCAACCTGCAATATATATAGGAAGTTTTCATGAATACTAAGAACTGAATTCAAATCTGAAGTTGGTATATTTACCAGAAAATAGAACTTGTTTATTCACCTGTCCAAAGGCATAGGGGATGGCAGAGTACATTCCAGCAGCTCTTTCTCTGTAAAATACTGTACGCTCAACGGCTACAACTGGTTGCACTGATGATGCATTTTGTACACCAAGGAAGAGAACAGCAGCATACATTGATCCCATGGCGTTGAAAAGATCTTGGCTCTTGCTCCTACAGCAAATAAATTCCAGTTTAGTATTAAGGATTTTAAGTAGCAATCTGCTTTCTATACTTGTTTAGTTTTCATGCTTCTGTACTTACACTTTAGTACCAAGATCCCAGAACATTGTCCCGAAGATTAGTGCTATGAATGTCGTGAAGATGAATCTGACTGCGGTGTAAGCTGGATTACGCCAGTATGACCAGTGTTGCTTCCATAGGCAAGCCATACATTGCGTCCAGAATGATTGTGAGTATTGAGTTTCAAAATGCAAGTCCTTTGAACCAGGGCGAGGGACGCCTAATTCACTAATCAATGCTTTGTTCCTCCTGTACAGGTCTGAGTTCTTGTATACCTCGGTGAAATCAACGCCTAACAACATTTCTTGAGCCGAGGCTGTGACTTCCAACATCCAAGTTGCTGGGTTGTAACCCTCCTTGATTTTTGCTACCCCAGGAATTGACTGTATTCAAGGTGAAACTAAGGTCAGTGATCAATCATATACAGTGGAAAAAGGAAGAGTCATTTTCTCTTTAGTACAACTTACCTCAAAGTATTTGATCAAATGGCAAGAATGGCGACCCAATGGACCAACGTATATCTCTTGTCCTCCTCGTTTCATTAGAAATAGCTGCAAAGCCGCTTAAGAGTTTAGTACTCAATGTTATAAAAAGATAAAATATAAAGACTAGCTGGATTGTGCTTAAAAGATTAGAAATCCACCTCATCAAAGGCTTCAAAAATGTCGATGCTAGGCTGATGAATAGTACAAACAACGGTTCTTCCAGTATCGACAGTGTTCCTAACCGTTCTCATAACAATCGCAGCAGCTCTTGCATCCAGCCCTGAAGTTGGTTCGTCCATGAAAATGATAGAGGGGTTTGCTACCAATTCAACCGCGATGGTCAACCTTTTGCGTTGCTCAGTTGAGAGACCATTGACTCCTGGCAACCCGACTAAGGCTGATCTTAAGGGTCCAAGCTCAACAAGTTCCATAACTTCATCAACAAACATCTGCAAAAAGACAATCAAAGAAAAAGTTAAGAAAACTGATACTTTCTCAAATGGTTTGAAGGATGAGAGAATTTCAGAGGAACTGACCTTTCTAATTTTTTCATCAACATCTTGAGGTAAACGAAGCCATGCTGAGTAAACCAGGGACTCGTAAACTGTAACATAGGGTGAATGGATGTCGTTCTGCTCACAGTATCCAGAAATACGAGCAAAGGTTTCTTGCTTCTTGGGATAGCCAGAAATCTTGATGTCACCGTCGATGTATCCTCCTGTTTTTCTTCCAGCCAAAACATCCATTAATGTTGTTTTACCAGCCCCACTAACTCCCATCAAAGCCGTGAGAACACCTGGTCTGAAAGCTCCACTCACACCCTTTAGAAGTACCAATCTATCTTCACCAGCACCTTGTTCTTTCATTTCCTGCGAGTAGTCACAAGTTTAGTTAAATATACTAATCTAAAGGCAGCGGTTTTGACATAGGCGCGAATTTTTCATTGAGTAACAAGTCACCTGAGGCATGTCAACGGAGTATACAACATCATCGAAGGTGGTGGAATGGGGTTCAAATGGAAGAACCATTCCCTTCTTATTATTATTTTGGCTCTCAGTGATAGAATCTCCTCCATCTGTGCTAGTTATCTGGGATGAAACTTCACCATTTTCAGCATTCTCGTCGTCGTCTGGTACAACTGCTTGTGGCTTATCAAATGCTGCCAATATTTATAGTATGTTAGTAATTTTATTTTTTTAATTCTCTTGGTGAAAAGTGAAACGGAAAGAGAAACTCACGGTTGAGATAAGCGAGTGCAAGACTGTAGCAGAAGTTAAACACAATTGTAAATCCGACAAGTGCCCCAACACCAATCCAGTACCAGTATGCCTCGGGAAAGAATCCTCGAGCCTTCACAACCGTAAATCCAAGGGTCTCGTTTCCACCTGGAACAATCTGATTTATGAGAGCGGAAGTTAGCATTCATAGACGGAAAGGATACATGATTATTGAAGGTGGAATTAGGTATAGAGCCTTACATGATTCCAGCTTTTCCCATCGAATTCGTTCACAAGAATTGAATTCACTGAATACATCATCGGCGAAATCCAGTAACCCCAAATCCACCAGCTTTTCACATCATCTGCACCATTAGGTAAAACAAACATGAACATTAGTAGGTTTGGTTTAACAAGAAAGAGTTTCTGCATTAAATCGCAAAATATACCTCGTGAAAGGACGAAACCACCCAATGCAAATTGTAAAAGAAGAGCAAATGATCCAAATGTGCTCGCAACTCCCATGGTCCTTCCCACTGCCCCCATGAATCTAAACAATCCTGATGCCATCTGGTTTACAACTATGAGCAGCAAGAATTGTTTCAAAAATCTGCAGAAAAAAAGAAAGAAAACAATAGTGATTAACAATCGTAGGGGGAAAATAAGTATTAGTTAAGATATCATCATCACTGGCTTGTGTAGCCTATATATTCTCCGCATACCTTGAAATATTAGGATCAAATCCAATGACATAGTATGTTAAGATCACCCAAAGACCGACTTCAACAAGTGTTACAGGGATTTTGAGGATCCATGAGGGAAGTGCATAAGCCCATGAAGGGAAAAAGAGAAGGTCTCTTTGCTTGTAAAAGACGGGAAGCTTGAAAATCGTCATGGCAAGCTCAGACATCCCGTTGAACATAATCATAATCACAACGAAAAAGAGAGCACCAGCATATATTCCTCCATCATCTGTAGTTTCTCGTGGCATCTCAGTACGGAAGAAGAGTGTCATTGTTATAAGAGCCATTATCGTAAGCTGACAAGACAGAGGCAAATTACAAAGCAAACATTAGAACGTTCGTGCTCATGGATATGACAAGATGAAGGACTTAAATCAGAATTTCAAATAGACCAACCTGAGAGAACTTGAACATGTAAACGAACGAGTTCCTCTTCATTAGTAGAAGTTCTCTTTCAGTACAAACCTTCAACAGCTCTTTCTTTCCTATACCATACTTATCATTAGTTAAAGCAGCAGGGTGACATTTAGTCTTGTCAAATGGAGTAGCAAGCTCGTCGCCTAGTTTCCTTCCAACATGAAAAGACTGATATGCCTCAGCAAATTCTTTTGATGTGATAAACCTATAAGGCTCATTCCTCTTTGACCAATATTGCTGTTGATCCTTCTTTGATGTCACCTGCAAAATATTTCAAACTTTCAACATTAGACCGATTTTTCATCAATGCTTCTAAACTTTACACCATTCTTTGTTTCTTTGGGAAAACATACTTCTTGCAAGAAGTCGGCCACGCCTTTTCTCTGGGGGCATTTGAATCCCATGGATTCAAAGAACTCCAGCACATCATCACGCGGACCCTGATAAACAATATACCCATCGGATAACAGGATAATATCATCGAACAAGTTGTAGGTCTCGGGGGCAGGCTGCAACAGAGAAATAACAGCAGTTCCCTTCAAGATTTGAACAGATTGCCTTAAGGAATTCACAATGGAGTATGTTGTAGAACTGTCCAATCCAGTTGATATTTCATCCATGAAAAGTGCTTTAGATGGTCCAACAAGCATTTCACCGGTCGTCACACGCTTCTTTTGTCCTCCTGAAATACCCCTTATCATATCATCTCCCACCATAGTATCAGCACAAATATCCAGTCCCAAAATCTGCAGTAGAGAGCATATATTCATTGTTATAATTCAATCTTTGTTATGCATAGTTCATATGTAAAACATGATTGGATATTGTAAGTGTTACCTTAAGAACATAATCTGTAACAACATTGGCTTCTTGTCCTTCTGTTGCTGCAGCCTAAATTCCACAAAACAATACAACGTATGATTACTTTTAACAAAATGAAGGATCATTTTCATAAATGGATTGACATATTTCCAAAGGTTATTGATTAAATTATTAATATCCTGAGGCCTGGAAACCAAAAAGGACATAATTTATACTAATATACACTAACAAAAAGGGCAGCCCAATACACCTGCGTTTACACAAGGTCCGGGAATGAACCGCACCCAAGGAGTGTGATGTAGACCGTCTACCCTAATATACACTAATATGCACTATCAAATTTTAAATTATCTGTATAACTTGACTATGAAATGGCAAATTGATTGCATTCAAAAAAAAATTCATTTTTGTGTGTGTGTTTCTTTTTTTTTACTGTTGCTGCAATTTCAACATTTGAAGTAATCTTAAGTCAATATTGCAGTATGAATAACTATAAATTACAAGTGTCTTTCCAATTTCATTTTGTTTGTTTTTGCTAGATTTCTGTCTCTTACCTAGTGGTTTCTTGAGAGTAGTAGGGTCAAAAGTGTAATATAGTCTTACTTTGTTAGCCACCTTTTTGGACCCCAAGAAATACTATTTAAATATTACTCCACTAAACAGCTGTCCAATAATTTTTGTAATAAAAATTTAATTTTTTCTGAACAGAGTACGTGTATACTAGTGTGTCTTTTTCTCTATTATTTCTGTGGGGTCTGTTCTGTTAAGAGATTAATATTTTTCTTTTTGTGGGTTGAAGATATTTCTATTATTAAATCATTTTCACACAAAGTAAACACAGTATAACTCCAGTCTAACCTTCATATAGATGTCGATATCAGCATCTGGTTTGATATTAGCTGCTTTTTCTCTTCTTGACAGTTCAGCTAACATTTCTGCAAAAACATTCCATTTATTATTTACTTTAATATTTCTATTTTAACCAAACAAAAAAATTTATTACTATTTAAATACTAACCAAAACGAGAGCCAACGCCTTGACATCTTGCAGAAAACTCCAAAGTTTCTCTTACAGTCATTTCTCCAATATGCAAATCATGTTGACTAATATAAGCTGCTGTTCTTTGTGGCACAAATTCATGTAATTCATGTCCATTATATGTCACCTTCCCAGTAACCTGATTTTCCAAGAAAACAAAAAAAAATTATAAATATTTTTTATTTATGTTTCTGGACATAAATATAAATTAGTCGGACCAGTGAATTTTACCTTTAGAGCAGGATCAAGTTTTCCAGACAAAGCTAACAACAAAGTTGTTTTTCCAGAACTAGGTGGTCCCAAAAGTAGAGTCATTCTACATGGCTTGATAATACCACTAATATCCTTAAGAATAGTGAGTTGCCTCTTTCTACTTGGGAGAATATGCAAAGAATTCAACAATGTCTACAACCAAAAAATAAAAAGAATTTTAATTAATTTTTTGTTAGATTATTCAACGACCCTTTTAACAAAAATATTAAAGAATTGATAATAATAAATAAGTATAATATCTTTTTACCTCAACAAAGTTAGTCATGAAGTTCATAAATGTAGGCAAACCTCTACTTCCCACGTATGCATCTGCATCAATAGTTAGATGCTCATATCTCACTTCTATTGTTGGCAAATCAATTCCAACCCTGCAAAATTTTCAATTTTTTCCAAAAATATAATCATTAATAACAACTCAAAATTAACCCCAAAAAAAACCCAACTTTAGTTATTCAAAAAGGGGTCCAAAATAGGAAAGGAAAATAGACAAAAAAAGTTACTCCCTCCGGTCCAAAATAAGTGATTTTTTAATCTTTTTCTGTGGTCCAAAATAAGTGATTTTTTCAGATTTCGAAAATGAATTAATTATTTTTTTCCTATATTGCCCTTGGAGTAAATAGTGTTGGAGTATGTGTTAGGAGTGTTTATGTGAGATAGTAAAGGTTAATATGGTTAATTTCATTGCTAATTAATGTTAAAAGATGGATTTCTGTGTGAAAACAATCAAAAAATTACTTTTTTTGGACCGGAAGGAGTATTTCCTTAGTCTCGAGTTATGGCAATGAAAAAACCTCCGTAGAGCGCACCACATAGCTAGGATTTAAAACCTATGGATTCGAAATTCTAGTTCTTATAAGTTATATTTAAGGTTTGAAGTAAAATTACTGAATTCGATCAAATCTGCTATATATGTGCTAGCTCCGCTCTTGGGGAGCAATCTCCTTTCACTAAGCCTTATACGATACGAATCTGAATTAATTAAAGAATATTTAGAAAAACTTAATATTTACCTGTCGATTCTATTCTTGAGTTTCAACAAGAACTTCTCATTATCTTCGTCAGCAACTTTAACAAGTCTCTCAAGCAAATTCTTTCTTTCTTGAAAACCAAGATCATTGATATCAACTTCAGCAGGAGCACCTTGTGATCCAAATAAAAGACCTTTTCTTAATCTGTCAAAAGTTGGAAGTTTTTCAAGAGCAGCCCATTTAAGTGCTTCTTCATCATCTTCATCTCTAGATGAACGTGAAAATACTTCTACACCATTATTTCTCCATATTGAATTACTATTTGCCCTTAAACTTCCTCTCGTACTTCCTCTTAAACTACTCCCTCGCAAATTACTTAAATTTGCTGGCTCCATTCTTGTAACCAAAACACTTTAATCACAACTTAACACTCAATGCAACAATAATATTTTTTTTTTAATCACAAACTTGGATTAAAAAGAAATGAACCTCAAATAATCCAAAATGAAACAATGGGATGTCAAGAAACTTTCGAGTTTTTTTTTTTTTTTTTTTTTTTTTTGTTGAGTTTAGAGAGATGTAGTTTTCTCTCTGTTTCAAAACGGTTAAAATGAACAAAAGAATGAAGGGAAAGAAAAGAGTTGTTGTTTAAGTCTAAAGGTATAGAGGGTTTATATAGTCAGCTATTTCAAAATAGGCGGCTGCTAAATTTGATGAATGTCAACATAAAAAGAAAAAAGAAAAAAGAAAAAGGAAAATTTGTGACGTTAGTCCCTTAGAATTTGAGGATTCTGATCTTGGTCCATGTAACGTTTGATTAAGCACGTTTAACTTTCAATTAATTGGTATTTGCTTTCTTATCCCTCTAACCGTTAATCTTAACAAATTTATTAGCTAGTAAGTGCAAAACAGGGGTGGATGTAGAGTAGTAGCAGTGCCGAATTCCTCTAAATTCATCATTTTTAGCGCGGGACATAAATTTATGTGTAAAAATCTAATAAAATTACAATAAATGATAGGTCTGAAGTCAGAAATTTAAAGTTAAAATTAAAATTCTAAATCGGCCTCGGAGTGCAAAACCATTACGTCATTGGCGGATCTACGTGGAATTATACGGGTTCTTGCGCATCCATTGTCTTTGAATGTGCTTAGTAGATTTACATAGATAATTATCAAAAAAATTAGATAAGTATTGATCATAGAGCACCCATCACTGAATTCATCTTTTCTTTTCTTTAAGAACTTTTATCAGCAAGCACCCATGAATTTAAAATCTTGGATCCGCCACTGCATTACGTTATCGATTTATGTTAAATTTATAGTATTCCTACAAATTTGCGAGTAATGTAGAAATACGTTAAATATGAAATACTTCTAGCATAGAAAGACCAACAAAAACGTATTTGAGCTAATTGAGAGTGAAATGTGATTGGACAAATGTATCAAGGACCAAAGTTAAAATTTACTAATGATTGAGGGACCAAAAGTACAATTATGCAAAATAAAACATATGTATTGTATTCTATAACCATGTGGAGAGTACAGATATAATATTTGAAAACCCTAAATGCCACTTTCTTTGAATCTTCATAATAACCACTTGCTTTAAAATATATTCCACTTGCTTAGAAGTTGCCTAAAATAATATATACAAAAATAAAAAGGAAATAAGGCTAATAAATGATGGTAGAAATGGGAAGAAACAATGGATGTATGTGGCATGGGGTCACTGATGACCTAATTGACGGTCTCAACTTGTAACTATACAGTATGAACTTAATTTTGTCGACATTTATTACCTTTATCCATTTTTTTCTACTTGGAGTTGCCTCATCTTTGATTGCATTTGCCTATCATTCTTGAATCTCTATTGACTTATTTCTATGTTCATAAAGATGCTTATATTACTTCCGGTTTCAAATATTACTAATCATTTTAGCAAATTAAGTTTATTTTGAAAAATAGTGGACAATTTGAAAAAGTCACTTATTTCTACCTTTAATATTTCAAGCAATGTTTTAAAAGGCGAGGCGTTTTACTTCTGACTAGGCGAGGCGTAAGTTCTGAGACATGGGACGTAAGTTCCACAGATCTATAAATTTTATTAATTTCAAAAATTTTAAGATAGTATAAAATAAAAAATAGTTATAAAAGTTACATTAAAATCACAAAATTATAATAACTAATCTACTTATAAATTATAATTCGACCATGAATAATACGAAAAGTATGACAATGCAAATTAGTTGTAACGTCGTTACAACTCAAACATCAAAAGTAATGTATTTGATACGAAATCTTATATCTATCTCTTAATGAATAATGAATCTTGAAAGAATTTGATATTATAATTTAATTTTTTTTTTAAATACTCCTTTTATTTAACATGCTTTCTATTTGAAAGAGAAATTATATATAAACATAATTCACAATTTAAATATGATTCTCTAGTATTATTTATTTTTAAGATTCAACAAGTTAATAAAGTGACTCATAATTCACCATATTATACCATGATAACTAATTATCTGCAAATAGTTGTGCTAGCTAATACTAAGCTATTAAATTAATAGGTATTGTATCTCATAAACGTGAACAAAAAATATTTAGGAAAAAAAATTATGGATTATTATATAATAAAGGCATAACAAAGGTTAATAAATAAATACCTTTTAAATGAAAGATTTATTTAAAATTTACTATCACAGTAGTCTTACAACTTGTTTGGATGGTTGTTACCCATTGTATTGTATCGTATTGTTACTTTAAATACGATATTTGTTTTGGTTGTTACTTAAATTTTATTGTATCGTATCGTTAAACTCGTCGTTACGTAACGACGAAATGTGCCAATTTATGTAACGACCGATTTGGTGTGGTTGCGTCGGTATCTTGCCTTTTTATCTCATCTCACCTTTCACTATTATTAAATAATTTTATTTTATCATTTACTCTACCTTTTTATATTTTAAATTTATTTCGTATCATAATTTTTCTTTATATTATTGCAAAATTTATTCTTTATATTGTTGGTGCCTGATATAATGAAACAACTGCAAACGATACAATCTATCCAAACATTATATTCATCAAACGATACAGTACAATACAATACGATACGATACATTATGAAACGATGTGAAACAACCATCCAAACAAGGGCTTAGTGATAACGTGCAATAATTTTATTTTAATTATACATAAAATATTCTCAACTTAATGATTTATGACTAAGAAAAAAAATTAATTTTGAATAGCCAACGATTTCTTAAGAAAAATTGAGGATTTACAAGGTTAGTTACACACAATTGCATAAAGTTCTATTAGGCGATCCAAGTACGCTGGACGTTGGGCATGTCCGGGGCGTAAGCCCCGAGGGCCGAGGCGTAAGTCTCACGGAACTAAGCTCCACACATAAGCGCAGGGGCGTTTTACGAGTGTTTCGCCCTGGGGCGAGTTCCAATTCTGCCTCTAAAAACAGAGGTCTCAAGTAGTAAAATGGTAATTACATAAGACAATTAAGGAGAGAAAGTAGTTTAGAGAAATATATTTAGTATTAGAGCTAGCCCTTAAAGTTAGGAGTATTTATGAGAAGAGATAATAAAGGTAAATATGGTCATTTTTATTGTTAATTAATGTTAAATGATGGATTTTATTGATAATTAATTAATGTGAAAATAACCAAAAAATAACTTATTGTGTAACGGAGGAAGTAATTTTTTTTAAAACAAAAAAGATGTGCAATAATTTTAAAGACTGATATTATTTACCAGATGGAGTATTAAATCACGTAATAATATATAGTAAGGAATAGTTTGTTTTTTCCAAGGTATGTCAACTTAATGTTTTTTTTTTTTTTTGGTCGTATATGTCAACTTAATGTCAATATCACGGGAAGGTCCTGAAAGACTGGAACTATCTCTTCAATTTTCTACTCTTTGATTAACTTTGTTATTCGCATTACTTCAATTTTCTACTCTTTGATTAATTTTCCTATCCGCATTAATTGAAGCCATTTACTTTTGACCAATTAAACGTTGAGAATTTGAGATTAACTAACTAATAATGGCAAGTTCCATTAAGTTAATCAGTTTCAAAAATTCTCCTAATGAATCAATAATAACTTATCCATATGCTTAAACCCGGTTTAGGTTTAAAGTGGTCCGGAGGGAATACCTAGGTCAAGTTTCGGGGAAATTAAAAGTATTTTCTAAAATAAAATAAAAAACACTTATTTCAGTGGGGTGAAGTGTGTATACGGTCAAAACCGGGCATGTTCGATTTCGTAGGCTTGAGGGGCTGCCTCGAGGATAAGCTCATAATGGATCTGGCTTGAGCTCGATGGCAGAGTATGGAGTGTGAAGATCGAAGCGCTCGCTGAGGATCGTGACCGAGCATGACCGACGTCGAGTAACGGAATGACGAGATATTAGCAACCGACCGAAGATCTCGGCGAAAATCCCGGAACAGATCAAATCAAGCGGTTATTGACATCAATCATGGGATTTGTTTCCGTTATTAAAGTTGTACCTTATTTAGGATTCCTCTACTATATAAAGAGGGATCTCATTCATTTGTAAGGACATCATACATTCACTGATAAAATAATATACATGTTGCTCTCTATTTACTTACTATCTATGGTTGTTCTTTACTGTTCTTGTTACTTGATCTCGAGACCATACCGAATCGAGGTCGAAAGTACTGCATAGCACTGGTTTGATTAATTTTGTTATTCAATTTATTTATTTAATTCATCATTTATCAATTGGTATTGAATTAGATCGCGTATTCTTAAAACCACAATACAAGTTTAATTGTTACTCGAATTTTAGGGTAAACAGTTTGGTACCCACAGTGGGACTAAGAATAATAGTGATTGTTCAGTACTGATTCTGATAAAATACACTATTTTACGCTTGTTCTTCACAAGAGTTTTTGCTTTCAGGTTGAAACATGTCAAATTCACAAAACACATCCACACAGGTGACAATGGCCTCGGATTTCACGGGGAAACCGAGAATGTTATTGCTCCAGGAATCGAGGTGCCACAGGATGATCTCGGAGGAGTACCTCCCATCAAGTCGGTCGACGTCAATTTGCACGTGACTCTGAATGCGAACCTAGGCGCAGATCCTGAGGGAAGTGTATGCAGAGAAGGCCGAACTGATGGCCGAGGTACACAAGGGAGAGAAGACGAAGGAGTCAGTCTCCAAGTGATATTCGAAATGCTTTAGGCTCAACAATCCGTCATTGCTCAGTTACAAAATCAGCACAGAGCTCCAGATAGGGTCGAGCCGGAGACTACTCGTCGCACCGAGCCAGTACCGAAAATATCGGGAGATAACACATCGGTGACCGATCCTGCTGTAATGAAGATGCTCGAGGAGCTCACCAAGATAATTGAATCAGGAGAGAAAAAACCGAAGCCAATGATAAAAAGGTGGATACTTACAACTCCCGAGTTGACCAGATACCGGGGGCACCACCGATCTTGAAAAGAATGGATTCGAAGAAGTTTGTGCAAAAATCGTTCCCTCCGAGTGCGGCTACGAAGCCATTCCGAAGAAGTTCCGTATGCCTGACATACTCAAATATAACGGGACCACTGACCCCAATGAGCATGTTACCTCTTACACATGCGCCATAAAAGGGTAATGATTTTGGAGGACGACGAGATCGAGTCTGTGTTGTTGAAAATGTTTGGAGAGACCTTGTCGAAGGGAGCAATGATTTTGTATCACAACCTACCACCAAACTCCATCGATTCATTCACCATGTTGGTTGATTCTTTCGTAAAAGCACACACCCGAGCCATAAAGGCCGCAACAAGGAAATCGGACCTCTTCAAGGTAAGACAAAGGGATAATGAGATGCTAAAGGAGTTCGTGTCTCGATTCCAAATGGAACACATGGAGTTCCCACCGGTCAAAGATGATTGGGTCATTCAAGCTTTCACCCCAAGGGTTGAATGAACGGAATTCGGTAGCATCACGTCAGTTGAAACAAAATTTGATCGAGTACCCAACTGCAACTTGGGAAAATGTTCACATTCGATATCAATCAAAGATCAGGGTTGAAGACGACCAATTGGGAGCTCCTTCCAGTTCAGTACATCCAAACCGGTTGACAAGTAAAAATCAGAGGGATGTCGATAGAGAGCCAAGGTCGAATAAAGAACGATACCAACCATATGTTGTAGATCGAAGGAACAACGGGATGGGATGCAATCCCACCCAGAACGAACAAAGAGGTGACCGAGGGCAAAGTTCTCGGGGACTTATGAGCAAGACTAGTTTCGACAAGTATGCAGATCCCACAGAAGCACCTCGGCTATCGGAGTACAGTTTCAGCGTCGATGCATTGGGCATTGTATCGGCTATCGGAAGGATCAAAGACACTAGGTGGCCCAGACCTATACAGACCGATCCTTCCCAAAGGAAGCCGAATTTAATGTGTAAGTATCATGGCACACACAGTCATAGGACCGAAGATTGCAAGCAATTGAGGGAGGAGGTAGCCCGTCTATTCAACAAGGGCCACCGTCGAGAGTTCCTCAGCGATCGAGCTAAAAATCACTTCAGGGAAAGGGACAACAATAGGAAGAATTAACAAGAAGAACCTCAACATGTCATTCATATGATCGTCGGTGGGGTCTACATTCCACAATGAACCATATTCAAACGCACTAATGTGTCGAATACTAGAGAAAACCAAACCCGAGATTATATGCCCGAAGGCACTTTATCATTCAATGACGAAGAAGCAAAAGGCATTTCTCAGCCACACAACGACGCTCTGGTAATTTCTATTATTGAATAAAGTTCAATTTAAGCGTGTTTTAGTGGATCCAGGTAGCTCGGAAAATATCATCAGATCGAGGGTCGGGGAGCAGCTCGGCCTGCAGGATCAAATTGTTCCTGCATCTCGAGTCCTGAACGGCTTCAATATGTCTAGTGAAACAACTAAGGGGAGATTATCCTACCGGTGAACGTGGCCGGAACCATCCAAGATACTAGGCTCCATGTCATCAAAGGCGACATGAGATATAATGCACTGCTCGGAGGGCCTTGGATCCACAACATGAGGGCAGTACCGCCGACCCTCCGCCAAATGATGAAGTTCCCGATGATTGATAGTGTAAAAATGATATACGGAGAACAACATGCTGCAAAGGATATGTTTGCGGTCAATGAAGTAACACCGATCTCGACACTATCGACCTTAGAAAAATTGAGCACCAAAGGTAAACACGCGGTCAAATAGCAATCATCGCCGCCAGCCTCGACCGAATCGGAGAAACATGTAGTAGATAAATAAGGAGAGGATGGTTTTCTAACCCCTCGGACCTTTGTTTTTCTCTAAGATTCGGATGCCACCAATTCAACGGTCGAAGAGTTGGAACATGTTATACTGATCGAGTACCAGCCCGAGAAAAAGGTATACCTCAGAATGGGATTAACTCCCGAACTGAGGATAAATCTTATTCAATTTCTTATTGATAACATACTGTTTTGCATGGTCCCATTTAGATATGACAGGGATCCCACCGGAGATAACGACACACCGACTGAGCCTGGACCCCAAGTTCAGACTGGTGAAGCAAAAGAGAAGGCCCCAGTCTGAGGTAAAGCACGCCTTCATAAAGGACGAGGTATCTAAACTTCTCAAAATAGGGTCCATTCGGGAGGTGAAATACCCCGAATGGTTAGCTAATGTAGTTGTAGTCCCTAAAAAGGGAACACACTTAGAATATGTGTAGACTATAAGGACTTACACAAAGCATGTCCGAAAGAATTCTTTTCCGTTGCCTAACATCGATCGCATGATCGATGCCACGGCCGGCCACGAGATCCTTACTTTTATCGACGCCTATTCCGGGTAAAACCAAATCCAAATGGACCCGGAAGACCAAGAAAAGACTTATTTTATCACCAAGTATGGAACATATTGCTATAATGTAATGCCCTTCGAGCTAAAAAATGCAAGAGCTACTTACCAATGTTTAGTAAATAAAATGTTCGAGGAACAAATAGGTATGTCAATGGAGGTTTATATTGACGACATGCTAGTTAAGTCCCTGCGCACAGAGGACCATTTGGCTCAGTTGCAGGAAACGTTGGAGATCTTAAAGAAGTATAACATGAAGCTCAACCCCGAGAAATGTGCTTTCGGGGTCGGTTCAGGAAAATTCCTTGGCTTCATGGTATCAAATCGTCGTATCGAAATCAACCCCGATAAAATCAAGGCCATCGAGGGCATTACCATCGTAGATAGTGTAAGATCCGTTCAAAGGTTGACCACACAGATAACTTCCTTGGGTCGATTCATCTCGAAGTCATCAGATCGAAGCCATAAGTTTTTCTCCCTACTCAAAAAAAAAAGATTTCGCCTGAACTCCGGAATGCCAACAGGCATTGGAAGAATTGAAGCAACACCCATCGAGCCCGCCACTGCTTCACACTCCAAAGTTGCGGTAAGTGGTGTACTAGTTCGGGAAGAGCAAGGTACACAGTTTCCTTTGTATTATGTAAGTCGAATCTTAAGAGAAACAGAAACTAGGTATCCACACATAGAGAAATTGGCACTTGCCCTGATAACGCTTCAATAAAGTTAAACCATATTTTCAATATCATCCCATATGTGTATTAACCACTTACCCACTCTGTAATGTTTTGGACAAGTCCGAATTATCGGGCCAATTGGCCAAATGGGTCATCGAACTCAGCAGGTATGATATTGAATATCAACCCCGAACGTCCATCAAGTCTCAAATTTTAGCAGACTTCGTGGACGATTTCACGCCAACCCTCGTACCTGAAGCTGAAAAGGAACTTCTACTAAAAATCAGGCACACCATCGGGGGTATGGACCCTTTTCACGGACGGTGCCTCGAATGTGAAAGGTTCCGGGATAGGCATCATTTTGAAGCTACCTACGGGTAGCATTATTAGACAATCAACTAACACTTCTAGATCGAAAAACAATGAGACCGAGTATGAGGACATGATTGCAGGTCTCGAGCTAGGCAAAAGCATGGGACCCGAAGTCATCGAAGCTAAGTGCGACTCTTTACAGGTGGTGAACTAGGTGAACAAAATATTCGAAGTTCGAGAGGATAGAATACAAAGGTATTTGAACAAATTGTAGGTAACTTTGCACCGTTTCAAGGAATGGACTTTACAACATATACCTCAAGAACAAACAGTGAGGCTGATGCACTAGAAAATCTGTGATCATCGGTCGAAGAAGATGAGATCAGCTTGGGGACTTTCGTTCAACTCTCGAGATCTGTGATCGATGAAGGGCATGTCGAAATAAATTCTACAAGATTAACTTGGGACTGGAGGAATCAATACATCGAATACTTGAAAAATGTAAAGCTTATGTCGGACCCTAAAGAATCGAGGGCTCTTCGAACTAAAGTTGCTCATTTCACATTAGACGAAGATGGAACATTGTACAGAAGGACATTCGTTAATCCATTGACAGTATGTTTGGGATCAGGAGACACCAATTATGTTCTACGAGAAGTCCATGAAGGCACTTGAAGGAATCATTGTGGCGCCGAGTCACTAATTAGCAAAGTCATTAGAGAAGGATACTACTGGGATAACATGGAAAAAGACTCTAAGGAGTTTGTTCAAAGATGCGTTAAATGTCAAAGGTTCGCACTGATGATCCACCAGCCGGGAGAACTACTTCACTCGGTCCTATCCCCATGTCCATTCATGAAATAGGGGATGGACATCGTCGACCCTCTATCATCGGCCCCAGGTAAAGCTAAGTTCATTTTGTTTATGACTGACTATTTCTCTAAATGGCTTGAAGCACAGGCTTTTGAGAAAGTCAGGGAGAAAAAGGTGATAGATTTCATCTGGGATCACATCGCATGTCTATTTGGGATACCCACAGAAATAGTATGTGACAATGGTAAACAGTTTGCCGGCAGCAAAGTTACGAAATTCCTCGAGGATCATAAAATAAAGAGGATACTATCAACACTGTATCACCCTAGTGGGAATAGACAGGCCGAGTTAACGAACAAGACTATCATCCAAAGCCTAAAGAAAAGGTTGAACGATGCTGAAAGGAAACAGAGAGAAATTCTACCCAAGGTTCTTTGGGCATATCGAACAACGTCGAAGTCTAGCACATGAGCATCTCCATTTTCCTTAGTATATGGCTCTGAAGCTTTGATTCCAGTCGAAATCGGAGAGCCCAGTGCCAGGTTTAGACATGCAACAGAGGAATCGAACCACGAGGCTATGAATACCAGCCTCGAATTGTTATATGAAAAATGAGAAGCTGGACTCATTTGAATGGCTGCACAAAAGCAATGAATCGAAAGGTACTACAATAGGAGAACCAACCTTTGACACTTCAAAGTAGGGGAATTAATCCTAAGGAAAGTCACCACCAACACTCAAGATCCTAATGAAGGGAAACTCGGCCCAAATTTGGAAGGACCCTATCAGATCCTCGATATAGTCGGAAAAGGGTCTTATAAACTCGGAATGATGAACGTCGAATCATTGCCAAACAACTGGAGCATATCACTCCTCAAGCGATACTATTGTTAAGGTATGGCTTTCTCCTTTTCATTTGTATATATATTCGGTACTAACTCATTGCAGGAGTTCGACAAAAGGCATCGAGATCACATGTTTTAAAGTACGCGTTGCACTCTTTTTCCCTTAGATCGATTTTTATCCCAAATGGGTTTTTCTGGCAAGGTTTTTAACGAGGAAACAATTATGTGCTACCTGAAGACAATTCAACAGTATCCAAGGTTTTTTTGCAATCAACCTCGAATACTGGGGGGGCATCACCCTTGGATGATATGTGTTCGACAAAATTACGTAATGTAAAAGGGCCTCGATAGGGAAAACTTTGTAATGGGCCAAACGATCGAATGAATTGTGTCCATATAGATTAGTCGAGTTTTGATGGCAAAACATGTACGCATGTATAAATTGTTCAAAGAAGCATTCTTTCTTTATCAAGAATCTCGTGTCTTGAAGCAAATTCTCTACTATGCAAATCTCATACTTATGATTTTGTGAAAAATGGCTCAAGATCCAAGTGCAAACATACTTCGAACACTATGTGATTGCATACTCGAGTTATCTAACTCAAAGTCACAAGACCTCAAAGCGGCACCCCTTGATATATAGGCCAAGGCCACCATTCTCAAGGACTAACATTTCAAAAAGTTCGAAATGTTATTGAGAAACAACCCCAAGAGGCATACCCGAAGGCCACTGCCAAATTAAAGGCTATGGTCGAAATAACGCGGCTCGGAGACGTACGAATTCTGGAATAAACAACAGGCCTTCGAATTCTTTGAAAAACCAGTTAAGGCTACCCTCAACAAATAATTAAAAAGGGCTTCAACAAAATTAGCCCTCGGAGAACCAAACAGCTTCGATAATATCAGCCTTCATAAAACCTTAAGAGGTACCGAACTATCCTAACGCAAACATGCTAAGGCACAAAAAGTGAAGGGGTTTCAATCCACATCGGACCCTAAAAAATCCCCAATAGGTAAAACAAAAAAATGCTAAGGCATAAAGAAATTTTTACTAAGTCTTTTAAGCCGAAAAGGGGAAATAATAGCCATTTTTTTGAGGCCATATCGGCCCAATCTAAATAGCCTAAGGGCCAATATATTTATAGTTCAAGATCTTTTTCTCACTCAATTCGGACTTAAGGGTTCCACTTTTCCGAGCTCGAAAAAAGCCAACTAGAATATGGCTCGAAGATTCATCATAAACCTTAAGGGGTATGTTACTATAAGTTCGAAACTTACCCATCATTTGATAAAAAACCTAAGGGTTTGTTTTATTCTAAGTTCAAAATTCATTCGAACTTAGTTACAATATTAATGCATTTATGGATTCAATCAAGCCGCCCGAGATAAAATCTCAAACATATTACCGAGCTCGGGGACTTACCCTCGATTAAGTGAAAAACCTAGGGGTTTGTTCTACTCTGAGTTCGAACTAAGGTTCACTCGATTAATAAAAGCAATGAAAATCTTCACAAGGTAAAGACAGAAAACGTATTTGAACTTAAAAATCATGAAGGCATTCAAAAAGAAGTTTTCTTTTATACATTGAAGGATATGTACAAGAGACTGATCAAGGCCTTACAAAAAGAAAAAAAAGAAAAAAGAAGCTAAGTCCTAACTACGGTCGAGATCGACCTCTCCTTCGGGGACAACTTTCCCGGGAACGACTTCTTCCTGAGCAGCTTCTCCGAGAGTAACTTCTTCTTCATGCCCCTCATCGGACCCGTCTCGACTGCCTTCTTCATCATCATCTTTGTCATCGGAGGAGGTAAGCTGTCTGGCTTCAGCTTCGAGCACCTTGTTTTGGGGTATCTCTTTGGAGAGGTCAAAACCTCGAGCGTGGATTTCCTCGAGTGTTTCCCTCCGGGATTGACACTTAGCCAAGTCATTGCTCAATTTCTCCCGATCGGAAACCTCCCTTAGCTGCGTTTGAGAAGCCTCAACATCGGCCCGATACATGGTGATGGACTTGCCGCCGTCACCTTGGTCTTCTTGATCTACACCTTGGCCTCAGCAAGCCTGGTTCCAAGTTCCTCGATCCTTTTGGCCTGGGACGAGCTTTTCTCTTTGATGCCTCGGAGTTGGGCCTCGACTGATGACAGTTTCGCTGAGGAAATCTCTTTTTTCATAACCAAGCAATCCATACTCCCTTTCCACCGATCCCAATCGCCCTTGACCTGATCGACCTCTCCCCGGAGCAGCTCGATCCTTTCTACTTTCTGCTGCAGCTGAGATAGTGAAGCATTAGCCTCCACAGTTGGGTTGAGTCCATACTTTATCAAAAGGATGGTTACCTTCTTGTCTAGTTCGGCCTCCTCTTTATGAGCCTTGGCCAGATCTGCTTGAAGGTCCTTTATGGCTTCGTCATTTTGGCCACAAAGTAGCTTCAGAGCGTTCCTCTCCTCCGAGACCTTCTGGAGTTCGGCCTCACATTGGCTAAGGTCAGCTCGAAACTTAGCATAGGCCTATACAAGAAATAAAATACAAGTTAAATTTGTAGAGAAGAAAACGAAGAAAAATGACCAACAGTAACTGATACTTACCCGAGAAAAGAGACGTTGGTCCTCCTCCATAAGGATCGAAGCATCGCTGATGTCAGAGGCATCATCGACTCCAGTTAAGTAATCCTGGAAGGGATCACCTACACTAGAGCCTCCGCCAATATTAGGATTCTACAGCTCCCAAGCCTCCCTTATTGCCTCATCAGAAAAAGCGAGCAGCGAAGGCAGTTTACCTATTGTCATGGCCCCGAGCAAATCGCTCAGGGTGCTCTGATCGACCTTCTGAGTGTCATAACCGGCCCCATCCGGTATAGTTGCAGTTGGTCGAGAAATGATCTCGACCTCTAGAGACACTTGAGATCTACACCCAAATTTTTCTTTGAAACATCCTTGACACAAGGCTTAGTTGTAGCAGCCTCCATCGTCTCGGAAGGTTTGGCGACTTCGATGGCTTTCCTGGATCAGACCGTCAGCGCCGAGGTATCTTCCTCTTCTTCATCTCTTAGTTTTTGGACCGAGTCCACCGTGAGAGAGATAGTTTTCCTCCTCACCCTTCGAGGCTTGGGCTTGGGGTCCTCGAACTGCGAGGCACTCTTCCTCTTTTTTTCCTTTTTTCGATTTCAAAACCTGGGACTTGGTTTCTGCTTTGCCACTCGAGGGCCTCATAACGGCATCCTTGGTCATGCCTGCATAAAAGAAAGTTAGTGATAAATAAAGTACTAAAGATGTTTTTTAACACGAGAAAAAGGGTCCTTACCGTGGTTCTTGGCCTCCCATCGTCCCCTTGCCAAGTCACGCCATGCACGTTCGGCGTAAGAGGAAGTCGAGGCTAACTTCCGAACCCAGTATTCAAGATCGGGGACTGCCTGGGGAATCCAAGGAACAACTGCAAAATAAATAAGAATGTTAGATATGGCCGAATCAAATATTAAGAATAACAGTTTGATATGTTACTTACGATTGGGGTTCCACTCCTCAAGAAACGTCATCTTCTCTTCCGGTATTATGTCACGGGTCCTCACCCGTTAAAATCGGCTCATCCAACCACGATCCTTATCCTCGTCGATGCTCGAGAAAAAGTCCTTTGTTGCCCGACGTTGAAGCCTGATCAGTCCTCAATAAACTCGATACCGATACAACTTCCATAAGGTGGTTTAAAGTAAACTCCAACCCCTCGGCCTTGCTAGAGAAGAAGTGCAACATGATTACTATGTGCCATAAAGAGGGGTGGATTTGGCCAAGAGTGACCTGATATCTTTTGCAGAAATCGAGGATCACCGGGTCGATGGGACCCAATGTGAAGGGTAAGTGTAAACACTTAGGAACCCATCCACATATGTAGTGATGCTCTCCTCGAGATCATGGATTTTCACAACAACCTCGGGAGCCCAGTTGCAATCCTTCCTCATGGCCTTGATATGAATCTCCGTTATCGAGCGCATCTCCGCCATTCTTTTATCACCGTCTGACCTGGAAGAAGAGGAGGAAGCTTTTTCCTTTTGTTGTACAGTGTTTGAGGCTTTAGCCATTGATATAAGTGAATAAGGTCGAAGGAAGATGTATAGCTGGTGGTTCCGGTGATAATAACGATGACTTAACAGCAACGATAAAGAAGAGATGAGAAGGGTTAGAAGGGTTAGAAGCTTAATCAAAGCGAAAGTAAAGTTTGATTCAATGAAGGATATGGTATTTATAGGCTTGCAGCGATGGTTTGATGACGCTAGTGGTCGACCACCAACTGACATGCATTAATGATTTGAGGAACCGAACCGACGGGACGTTTCAGTCACATCCTCGCTTACATCATGAGGATGACGTCATGATCGAGATTTTGGAAAATCGAGGCTCAAACCGTTTCTTATCATTTCACTCCACGGAACGCGGGGACTATTTGTATACGGTCAAAACCAGGCATGTCCGATTTCGGAGGCTCGAGGAGCTGTCTCGAGAATAAGCTCATCCTATATCTAGCTTGAACTCGATGGCAGAGTATGGAGCGTGAAAATTGAAGCACTCGTTGAGGATCGAGACCGAGCATGACCGACATCGAATAACAGAATGACGAGACATTAGCAACCGACCGAAGATCCCAGCGGAATTCCCGGAACATATCGATCAAGCGGTTATTGACATCAATCATGGGATTTGTTTCCGTTATTAAAGTTGTACCTTATTTAGGATTCCTATACTATATAAAGAGGGACCCCGTTCATTTGTAAGGACATCATACATTCAGTGATAAAATAATATACATGATGCTCTCTATTTACTTACTATCTACTGTTGTTCTTTACTGTTCTTATTACTTGATCTCGAGACCATCCCGAATCGAGGTCGAAAGAACTGCATAACACATGTTTGATTTATTTTGCTGTCCAATTTATTTAGTTAATTCCTCATTTATCAATTGGTATTGAACTATATCACGTATCCTTAAAATCACAATACAAATTTAATTGTTACTCGAATTTTAGAGGTAAACAAAGTGTTTGATCATGCTTTCTCCGGAAGCACTTTTGAAACCTTAGAAGCATAATTGTCGCTCTAGTATTGATAAAAATATTTTTCTAATTATACATACACAAACTGCTACTCTCTAAAATTATTTTTTCGAAAAATATTTTTAACAAAATGTACTTTTAAAAATAAGCAAGTCTCTGAAAGTTTGATCAAACAGACGGTAAGAAACAAACGGTCCCTAAGTCTAAATTATCACATATTAATTTATTAGCTTAAGGATTATAAAATACTTCTATTTTACGTATCTCATCCTATTTGACCTAATTATTTCTCCGAATTAAAAGTGCAGCAGACTAGAACTCCAATCCCCTATTGTTTTATATTTAATATCATAAAAAATCAAACTAATTAAATCAGTTTCGGAAGACTATCAGTTTTAAGTAATATTTCTTAGTCCTTTTTTATTGGAAATGGATGATATTTGGTCCTTTTGGTTTTGTTAAGTTGGAAAACAAATAAGTATGTAAAACTTAAAAAAAGACTTGGTCCAAGTGGATGTAATTTTTGTAACTTTCGATTGGTCCGAGAATTATATTAATATATAAAAGAAAAAAGAAGGACCAAGAATTAGTCCAAGTGGTGGATGGATATTTTCCTCTCTTCTAACTTGGAATTGTATGTTTTCTTGTTTTCACGTGCAATAACAGGCGTATGCATACGTAGAATTTGACACGGTTGGTCTACTTGCCCCGAAACTCTGCCCGACCCGACGATAACATCATTGACGACGGTCTCAACTTGTATGCTAGCGTAAAGTAGGAACTTATTTTGTCGACATTTATTACCTTTATTCCTTATCTTTGATGCATTTGCCTATCTTTTTTGGTTTTCGCTATGTTACCTTGAAAACGGTAATTACAATTATATTTAATTACGTGATTCTAAAAATATACAATTTATTTTAATGCTAGTTTAGAAGTTGATGCTAGGCGTGATCGAAACAAACAGAATGGAGAGCAATATGAAATTGAAAACAAGCAAACCAGACTGCCTCCAATCGGAGGTTCGGGGCTGGCCTAGGAAGGTCCTCGAGGTTGAGGTTCGGGGTTAGTGGTGGATGACCGATGAAGCTATAACAGTTTTACGGTCCCGAAGTATGCTCTTTATGATCAGTAATGGGTAATGAATGAAGAACAATCAATGAAATGCAATAAATGTAAGTAAATGAGCTAACAGAGGGACTATAGGGAATGTTTTGGGTAAAGAAGCAGAGAATGTTCTTGTTCCTTGTATTGAATATCATGTGTGCCAAAAACAATAAGGGTCCCCTTTATATAGGAGGAGAAATCCCAACATAGTACACTATCATTTATTACAAAGATTTGCGATTGATACATCTATTTAATGTCTGAGTACGGATTCGTACTATATTACAGAGTTGGTCGCCTCAATCCTTGTGCCATTCACCTATGCCAATCCTGAACCTGTACTGCCTCGAGGTCGAGCGTAAGGGATGCTCGAGGTCAGACCCCCGGCTATACCTTGAATCTTATGTGAATAAGCTACCGAATGCCACAACAAACATAAAATTGGTCTTCCCGATTTTAGCCGTACACAGATAATCCCCGCGTTTCTTAGAGTAGAATGATAAGAAACGTTCTCGAATGCTCACCCCTTCGGGTTTCTTCCATGGCGTCAACTTGTTAGAGCATTTAATGACCTCCCTCGAGAGACTGCGAGAGGTCGCTGTGAGCTCGATCTCCGAGAAAACCCACGACCCGCCAATGGTTCAACATTTCCACTCCCCAAGCGTTGCCCACATGACTTCTATAAATACCGCATCCACGTGCCATCCGAACTTTCACTCCCCTCTTTAAGTTTTTAGGGCCATTCTCCAACTTCTTCTGCGCTTATCTCTCTCCTCAGTTTATCTTCCCACCTCTTTTCTCATAAACCTCGATTTAGTCATGGTCAAGACCTCCAAGACGATCCCTCGAAAAGAGGATATTTCTTCCCGTACACCATCGAGCGTCGAACAATGTATTCCCGGCGATTTAGAGATGACCTCCGACTTTACCATCGATAGGCCTCCCAAAAAACCAGGTCGATGTGAACGGGTGTCCAGGTATATTAGTATAATAACCAAAGTGGACAGGGTGAAATCCGATTGTGGCTGGGAGGAGACAATGCTTGTTGAGATCCCCAAGGCTGAGGAAAATATAACCACTTATAAATCCGGCTTCCTCAGCATCTATACATACCCTTTTACACTTGGGCCCGTAGACTCTTCCTCCTTTTCATCGATAGATCCGGTCATGCTCAACTTTTGCTGCCAATACCGAGTGACACTTGGTCAAATATATCCTTCCTTCTAGAGGGGATCGTATATATGCTCCGGTAATTTTCCAACCGGATCGAGGGAATGACCTTTACCCTTGATCACCTGATACGGTTATACAGCCCCCGTCTCTTCCGGGAGGGGGGGCTTAATCAAGCTACACCATCGGTCCGCGAAGCCATTTTTCGCGAGCATCGACGAGGAAAAAGACCGAGGCTGGATGAGCCGGTTCATCAGAGTGAGGACCTCAGACGTTATTCCAGCTGATAGGATGTCGTTCCCGGAGGAATGGAACATGAGTCGTAAGTATCGTTGTCCCAAACACATCTCGTTCTCCGTTATCTTTTTTTCTGAATCGGTCCTCTCTTAACAATACAACCGACATATGTTTCCCTGATGTGGTCCCGGAACTCTCGGGATGGATCAGATGTTTGAACTCCGCCTTTCTATATAATAAGCAGTCCTGGCGGGATTTGGCCAAAATGCGATGACAAGCCAAGAAACACAGTAAGCTCTTTACGTGATTATTGCATACTTTCATGTAGATGCTCTTCCATAGAAGTGAACCTAACATGTTTTGCTAATGTAGGCCTCGGGGACAATTGGTCAATGAGGCCACCCACGCCCGGTGAGGCAAGTGCTTCGAGTCCCGAGAAGGGCAAGAAGAGGAAGAAAGGGACTTCGGGTGAGTCTCTAAAACCAAAGAAAATCAGAATCTGCAGGCCCAAGACTGATGCCACAGTCCTAACTCCGGCTGCTGCAGTGAGCCTGCGTGCTGCACATGAAGATGTTGGCAGCGACGAAAGCTCTTTGTCCCAAAGGGCGGTTCAGGAGGTCACTGAATGGGAGACTCCCGAGCCGGAAGTAGCTGAGGGGGATCGACCTCGATCAGAGCAAAGCGCTAGTAATGGTGGAGTCCCCGAGCATCAGTCTGGTTGCGATACGGTCCATGCCGACGGGTCTTTAGCTGCCGAGTTCAGGGAGCTTGAACTTGAAGTAACTCGGGACCATGCAGATATCTTGACAGAGATAAACACCGTTGATGACCTCGACTTGGGCCCTTCATTTTCCCCAGGGGAGATAGGTGACGCGCTGAACATGGGTGTCGCAGTTTGACTCATTTAGAGACTTCTTTGCCGGTCTTGAGGATGACATCGATCTCGACGCCCCCGTCGCCCTTGAAGAGGCAGGGAAGCTTCAAAAGAAGGTAATATCCATCACTCGCTTCGATTTTCTTTCTTCATTCTTTAATTCCTCCCATCCATATTACAGGTCCAGAAGCTTTATAACCATGCCTTTTCCAAGCTTCATTTCGAGCTCACTAGGCGCGAGGAGGAGCTCGGGAAGCTCAAATAGGAGCTCAATGCGTCAGAGACCTCCTCCTGAAAGGACGAGGAGTTGAATGAGCTCAGGACCAATTTGTAGGGAGTGCACCATGAGCGGACTAGCTTTGCTGAGCAGGTAACATTACACATGAGTTTATTTCCTTACTCTCGCGAGTTGGTGCTTTTTCTAACATGATTTGCTTCACAGACCGAACAGAGGAATGCCCTGGCGAGGCAACTCCAAAAGTAGGCCGCGGCCAAAGATGCGGAGATCCTTGAGCTCAAAAAGCAAAATGAGGATGTGACTTCGGAAAGGGACTTTTTGCAGGATAAGCTGGCCTCGACCCAGGGCCTTTTTCGGAGTGCCCAGGATGAGGTTGTCTTGCTATCTATGGCTAAAGCTAAGGCTGATGGTCATGTTGCCTCGTACAAAAGGGATACGATTGCTGCCAATAACCGGGCTAGGCAGATATCTTAAGAAGCCGGGCTCAAACTGACTTGAGATGTTGTTTACGCCTGCTCGCAAGCTAGGAGGTAGTCCCTCGAGGAAGAAAGTGCTAAAGGCGCCGATCTTGCTGACGAGACTGAGAAGGCCAAGATAGAAGAGGAGGGATCGACACTTCCTACATCTTTGGACGAGGGCTTCGATAGTGATTCCGGCAGTAGCTCGACAAATGGCGGAGGCGAGGAGTAGGCCTGTTTTGCCAATTTTGCATCCCCCCTTCCCCTTTGTACATCGACTCCTATGAAGAGTCTTGTGGAGATACACTCTTTAAAAATATATTTTTGTGAATACAACAGGGGGTTTTCCGTTTCTTAATTTCCTCCATGCAAAGTCATTCCTTCCATTTTTGATGTTGGCCCATTCATGGTTCATTTTAGAGTAGTAAAGCAGTTGAGATCGGGTACCATCTCGGTCTAGTCCGATACGCGGATCTCAAATAGTTCCTTTTAGAACTTTCATTAACAATGGTGGCTACTCTCGAGATGGAACGATAATTCCTTTAGAAAGTTATGTAAGCAACGATGAAGCTTCTCGTGGTTAGGAGCCATTTCGAGACCTTGTTAATAATTACGTCTCTTAATAGCCTATACTAACAATAAAATTCCCTGTGATTGGGCATTATGCGGGCAAACCTTAGATCTCATTACGACAGTAGGGGTCCCCAAAATTGGGTACCATTTCGGGGCCAGATTGATAGATCTGTTAGACGGTTCCTCGGGGTCCATAGACACGACAATTGAGACTTGAGATAAGGTATCTTCACTAGGTTAAATCGACATGGGGACCTTGAGTCTTTGGGCAATTCCATTCATGTGATATGGCCTGAGAGATGACTGTGGTGGATTTTCCCTATAAATACATTAGCTTCCCTCGCTCGAAGGCTTCGTCGTTTTGAGAGATTATCTCTTTTATAGAGTTCTTCTCCCTTTTACCGATTCCCTCTTCGTTTAAGTTCAAAATTTTCACCTTTTCTCCCCTTCCTCGCGCCAGAGCACCTATTGCTACCGCGTCAAATCCCACTTTCTAGGAGGAGAGGAATTCTGCTTCTGCTTCTTTCCTGATTTTTGGCTCGCCGTTTGTGCCAGACGAACGGACATCGAAACTTGAGGCCGTGAAGAGAGGTTGCGGATGGGAGGAAAGCATGGTACTGCAGATACCTTCCCCTGAAGAGAGTATCATGACCCATTTGGAGGGATTTTTGAACGTGTGCACGCACCCCTTTGCGTTGGGCCCCCTTGATAGAGTTGTACTTGACCTTTGTAGGAGATACCAGGTTGTCTTAGGGAAAGTCCATCCATCCTCTTGGAGGATACTACTGATGATGAGATTCTGTGCCGAGAAGGCTGGGCTCGTGTTCACCCTTAGCCATCTTATCAGATTATACCGCCATTCACACTATCGAGGCCTGATCACTCTCCGTCGTCGATCCACTCGGCCTCTTGTTGCCAGAGACGAAGAGGAGAAGGATCGCGGGTGGATGAGCCGGTGTTTCCGAGTGTGGACTGCTGATATTATCCCGGAGGAGTTCATGCCCTTCCCCGAAAGATGGAATTTCACACGTAAGTGGTACACTTGCGCATTTATTATTTCGTACGTAGTGAAGGCAGACTTTGTAATGATGCCTCCCCTTCCCCTTAGTAGCAATTCCGTGGATGCTATTCGAGATCCCCAATTTGGCGGATTGGATTCGGGGGTTGGCGGCCTGCTCCATTTATGATGATAGTAAGTGGGGATACCTGATAGAGGGTGGATGTGATGCCTCAGATATGAGAGACGAGAATGACCGAAAACAACCCTCAATGCATAAGGAAGCTTCTTTCGAGGCGAGATCCTCCCAAAGGCATAAGGGCGATGAAGTCGGGCTTTCCAGTGCCGAAGCTTTTACTTTCAGGGGAGCGATCCCTCCCTTACCGTCGTTTCCCTCCCCTGTCAAAGGTACTTGGAGGGGTAAAGATTTGAGGTCGTCGCTTTCTCCTCCTGTTGAGGGTGATTCTAGGGATGTTTGGGGCCAGAGGTCGCATGATGGGAGCGGACTCCCTAAATATGATGTTCCCTTTTGGGATGATTCGACAGGGACTGAAGGAGCCAAACCAGGACGCGTTCGGTCGGCCTTTGAGGAGGCCCAACGATTTTTCTCTGCGGTGAGCCTTGATGATTCTCCAATCTTGCAACTTCGTTTTTTTAAAAACTAAAGCTTGGTTTTCATAGGTCTTTGACAAGTTCAAGTATGAGTTACGGAGAGCTTTAGACGGGGGGAGATCCCTCAAGCTTCTCTGTGATAAGCAAGCAAAGGAATTGACACATCTTCGGTACGAAGTGAGTCAGAGCCGTGACTACGAAGGCCGTCTAAAGGAACAGGTGATTCCTGTTTCGATGACGTACATATTCCATTTCTTGTTTTCAGGGATTAATGTTTTGGTGTTGAAGCTACAGAGAAATACATAAAACCTGGAACGTCTTTGGGGTAGGGTTGGTCAGGCTGAGCGGGAGTGCAACGGGTTAAAGGCTCAAATGGATGTTCATGTTGTGGCCCGAAAAGATGCTTCAGCCAGAGTTTCTGCCCTCGAAGTGCATCTTCAGAACGCTCATGAAAATAATTTGATACAAGCGAGCAAGATGGAAAAACGTGAGGCCTAGCTCCTGCAAATGAAGGCTGAAGTAGTTGATGCCCATGTTGAAGCTCAAGGGGCTCGAGCTAAGGCCGATAAGAAAGTGGTCATTTATTTGAAAGATGCTGCTAATGCTCGGGCTGAGCTGAGAAGGGCTTCTGATCGTGAAAGAAGGAGAAAAGTCTATGCCCAATATGGATCCCGAAGGGAAACCCTCGAGGAAATACATACTAGGGGATTTGACATCTCAAAAGATATAGGGCAGGCCAGGGTGGACGAACGTGATGCCAGACTTCTTATGTCTGATTCCGAGGATAATAAAGAAAAGGTTGATAGAGCCATAGTCCCCGAGGGGAAGTAGTCTAGGCTTCCTTTATCTTTGCTTTGTGTGGCGCTCTTTGTTAGAGCATCTGCGAATGTATATTTGCAATGCCTGTGTATATGAAAAAAATTCTGAATATTATTTTTGACTTGATTGTATCCGTTTTTGCCCTGAATTTTAGTCGTCGAAAATCTGTCTGACGAACTCGTTGAGAAAACCCTTAGGTTTACGGATCGGCCCTGAGGCCTGAAAAAGTTAGTGTTTAAGCTTTTGAGCATGGAGTCAATATGACCTTTAATCAGCCCGAAGGCCTTTTGGTGTTGGCTCGTAAGCTCCAATACATTTGACCTTGGGCATTTTAGTTAATCGTTTCGGGCGCAGTCCTCGAGTCGGGTTACGGCTCGAGCTCACTGACCCTCAGGTTTATAGAATTATCCCTGAGGCTATTTAAGGTGTCACCAAGGCTCTTACGTGTTGGGTCGACATGACCTTCAGTATGGCTATATTTTCCCTCGTTAAAACTTTTTGGGTATTTTTGCATTCGTCCGACTCTTCGACGGTTCGGTAAGAACCTCGATTATGAGTCATTATGTGACGATGGGTAGGCACCTCAGAAGGTTTTGGCCTATGGCAGAATTGTTTCGAAGCCTTTTCATTGTTTGGAGCTGACATGAAAATGATTGAAGCTCTTTTTCTTAAGCCGAGGGTATCATGATTTAACCGGTTCTTTCTGAAGTAATTTCGAAGGGTTGGATTTTATCGCAATGGTCGGGCGTCCCCGAGTCACGTTATTTTGGTCGTAGCCGATCGACTGGAGTCGTTTGTGTTTGGTCAGAGCCTTTAGTCCCGAATATCGTATCCTCGGCATCTATATTCGAGGGTATGCCTTTTTAGGGGTCTTATAAGTTCGAATATATAGCCTTGGCTTTGACATCGGG
The DNA here is from genome assembly GCA_005239495.1 of Nicotiana undulata. Classification (NCBI taxonomy): domain Eukaryota; kingdom Viridiplantae; phylum Streptophyta; class Magnoliopsida; order Solanales; family Solanaceae; genus Nicotiana; species Nicotiana undulata. The sequence continues at coordinate 54,819 of ML300174.1, forward strand.
ACTGTGCCTTTTATAAGGTTGTACGATCTGTACATGACCTACTCGAGGTCTTATAGTTTTGAACATGCTCGAGGTTACCCGCTTGGGATCTTACGGCCTCGGATCTTGACAACTCGAGCGTTAATGATAGCAGTTTCTATGATTTGCAAAGTGTTTTGATGGCAAAAATATTCCTTCGATTGTTTGGTACAAGCGTACATGTTTTCGCCGTCGGGGGTTCGATCCTTCTATGTGGACACGGTTCATTCGACCATTTGGCCCGATACATTATTTTCTTATTGAGACCCTTTTTGGCTTACTTCGATTTTTTCGAGGGGGAGATATACCGGGGAAATGCCCCCTAGTATTTGAGGTTGATTGGAGAGAAACCTCGGATACTTGTTTGAGTTTTCCTTAGGTAGAACATAGGTGTTGCCTCGTTAAAAACATTGCCGACAAAATCCTTTCTGGGGTAAAATCCGATCGAAGGAAAAGAGTGCGACGCATGCTTTAAAACCTAAGGTCTTCAAACTGGGAGGCGCTTCGATTCCCTTTATCAGACACCTGCGTACAAGTTAGTATAAAATGTGAATAAATAAAGGGAATAGTCATACCTTGGCAGCGATGGCGATCTAGCCTCGATGACGCATTATCTCTTCCTGCCTGTTCTAAGGACGCGGTACGGTACTTTACTTGCGAATTCAGATGTAACCGGGGATGTATCTTGTTATCGCTATTCGGCCGTCTGCTTATCCTTTGGCTCTTTTGACGTATAGGATGTTGTTGCCGGTATTACTTTGTGTACTGCAAACATCTCTTTTGTGGCGTGTTGTTCTCCATGGAACTTGGTATTCTGAGTCGTGTCGGCCATGCTGATCGATAGGACAATATCCCTTTGCGTAGTTTCGCTTGCCATATTGAATCCGTTGAGGATCCGAGAGGCGGGAACGATCTGGTCGAGCAGTCCGAGCTGCTCTACTACCCTTGACCTGATTATGTTGTCCGAGCTACCTGGATCCACAAGCACACATTTAATCTGAAATATATTCATAAGAAAAGTAATTACCAATGCATCTTTATGGGGATGTAGCAAGGTCTCGTTGTCCTCATCGTTGAATGTGAGGGCGACCTCGGGTATGTATCCTCGAGTTCGTTTTTCCCTGACGACGGACAATTTTGTTCGTTCGACAATGGATTTTTTTGGGGTGTTGATACCTCCCATGATCATTTGGATGACATGATGCGGCTCTTCCAATTCGTTTCTCATGTTCGCCTCCTTCTCTCGAAGCTGGTTTTTGGCCCGGTCGCTATGGAACTCTCGGAGATGCCCTTTTCTAAGCAGTCAGGCTACTTCTTCCCGGAGTTGTATGCAATCTTCAGTCTTGTGACCGTGTGTGCCGTGAAACTCATACACCAAGTTATGGTTTCTCCGTGATGGATCTGACAATATTGGTTTGGGCTACCTAGTCTCCTTGATTCTGCTTACTGCTGACACGATGTCCGAAACATCGACGTTAAAGTTATACTCCGATAACGAGGTGCCTAAATTGGTCCTGTGTGCCTGTTGAAATCGACTCAGTTTACGAGTCCTCGAGGATTTTGAACTCGATCTCCCTTCGATCATTCCAGGGTACGTTGCGCGTTGGGGCGCTCCTCCGATCTTCGGCGTACGGTTGATAACTTTTCTTGTTCGGCCTTGGTTCCTTTTGCCGGGAGCCTATTGGGGTATACTGAGCCTGAAAGGGATCTTAATTGGTCGTCCTCGACCCTAATCTTCGACTGGTATCGGTGGTGGACATCTGCCCAAGTGACGGCAGGATATTCAACCAAGTTCTGCTTCAGTTGTTTCGAAGCTATCGAGATCCGTTCGTTCAGGCCTTGAGTGAAGGCCAGCACCGCCCAATCGTCGGAGACTGGTGGTAAATCCATTTGAAAGCGATATACAAATTCCCGCAACATATCACCTTCTCTTTACTTGATTTTGAAGATGTCGGACTTCCTAGTTGCAACCTTGGTGGCACCAGTGTGTGCCTTTATGAAAGAGTCTGCTAGCATGGAAAACGAATCTATCGAATTAGGGGTTAGGTTGTGATACCACATCATGGCCCCTTTCGACAATGGTTTTCCAAACTTTTTCAACAGGACGGACTCGATCTCGTCCTCCTTCAAGTCGCTCCCCTTCACGGCACAAGTGTAGGCAGTGATGTGCTCGTTGGGGTCCGAATTCCCGTTATACTTCGGGAGGTCTAGCATTCTGAATTTCTTTGGTATGGGCTTTGTAGCCGCGCTTGACGGCAAAGGCCTTTGCACAAACTTCTTCGAATCCACGCCCTTCAGAAAAGGGGGCGCTCCTGGGATTTGGTCGACCCTCGGGTTGTAGGTCTCCACCTTTTTGTCGTTGGCTTCTATTTTCCTTCCACTTATTCGATTCTCTTTTTGATATCTTTGAGTATTTTCATAATGGCGGAGTCGGTTGCTAACCCTTCGTCGCTCGATCTTCCTGGTGCCTTTTCAACTCGAGGGCCCGCATGTGGTGCTACTATGCTTGGAGTCTTTTGATGGCTCTGCAGCTGAGCTATCGCTAATTGTTGTGCCTGTAATATTTCGAAAATAACGTGTAGGCTAACCTGCCTTTCCTCTTGAGCCGGAGTGTTCTGAATCTCCTGTTCCCCTTCTCGACGTATGTCCCTGTCGGTGCGAGAGCTAACATCGACGTGTTGGGCGTTGCGTGAGCCCAGATCCACTGGGTTTGGGTTTGGTATTCGCTTAGGGTTCTGTGGTGGTGCACCAGCACTTGAAACAGCTGCACCGTTTTCTCCACGGTCTTCAGCACCGTTGTTTTCACACACGTTTATTGAGTTAGACATTCCGACCAGAAACCAAAGATTCTTGAACAAGAAAAAGCGTGAAAAATAACTTGTGTTTTTCAGTGAACCAACACTAAAATAATCATTATTATTTTTAGCCCCACGGTGGCCGCCAAACTGTTTACCTTGAAAATGGTAATTACAATTATATTTGATTATGTGGTTCTAAAAATATGTAATTTATTTTAATGCTAGTTGATAAGCAGTTGATGCGAGGCGTGATCGAAACAAACAAAATGAGAGCAATATGAAATCGAAAACAAGCAAGCCAAATTGCCTCCAGTCGGAGGTTTGGGGATGGCCTAGGCAGGTCCTCGAGGTTGAGGCTCGGGATTAGTGGTGGATGACCGATTAAGCTATAACAATTTTACGGGTCCCGAAGCATGCTCTTTATGATCAGTAATGGGCAATGAATGAAGAACAAAATGAAATGCAATAAATGTAAGTAAATGAGCTAACAGAGGGACAATAGGGAATATTTTGGGTAAAGAAGCAGAGAATGTTCTTGTTCCTTGTATTGAATATCATGTGTGCCAAAAACAATAAGGGTCCCCTTTATATAGGAGGGGAAATCCCAACATAGTACACTATCATTTATTACAAAGATTTGCGATTGATACATCTATTTAATGTCTGAGTACGGATTCGTACTTTGTTACATAGTTGGTCGCCTCAGTCCTTGTGCCATTCACCTATACCAATCCTAAACCTAATACTGCCTCGAGGTCGAGCGTAAGGGATGCTCGAGGTCAGACCCTGGGCTATACCTTGAATCTTATGCGAATAAGCTACCGAATGCCACAACAAACATAAAATTGGTCTTCCCAATTTTAGCCGTACACACACCCGGTATCCGATACTCATATTGGGATCGACTAAATTCGGATTCGCGCTGGAAAATACCATATTTGGGGATAAAATGTTCCCTAACAAAAGATACTCCATATCTAAGGACTCGAACACGAGACCTCTGGTTAAAGATGAAGGAATACTTACCTCTCCACCACAACCCTCATTGGTGATTGCATTTTCCTGTCATTCTTGAATCTTGATTGCCATATTTCTCTTTTATGAGATAAGATACATCTACTAGTGTCATTTGAAATATTTTCTGAAGGAGTATGCAAAAATCTATGGCACCAGAGGCGAATGCATACTTTAACAAGAAGGGTCACCGCACCCGATAATTTCCGTAAAAGATTCATTAATACTTGCAAATATCTTCAAAAAATAGTCAAATACTAACATTGGCCCCCGTATCAATATTTATGAGCAATGATAAATGTATATTGAATGTCATGGTGCCCCCACGAACACTAACTCCTGGGTCCGCTTCTGTATGGCACCCTAGGCGAATTCCATACCGACAAAACGCTGAAGAGATGTTGGGTATGTAAGTAGACATGCCTTAGACTTTAGTGACGCATTATAAAGTCGTGCGAGCCTAGATCCAAAGCGGACAATATCACTTTTGAGTTGGATTGTTACAGGTTGGTATCAGAGCCCTAGATTATTTCTGTAACTACTGAAGCACATATCGATAGTGGAAATTATGCTTATGTAACCGGTCATTTTCATAATCGTGATTTTGTGAGGACATAATAGTATGTGTCTTGTCTTTTTCTTATTCTTATGTACGTGTGTGGCGATTAGAATCAAATGACCAATCATTTATAATAAAATTTGGTTAGAGGTTCAAGAGATCATATGTTGTCAATGGACAGACAATCATCTCCCAGCACAAGAATACAATAGAAGTATTGTACAAGGCTAATAAAAGGATCATTGTGCTAGGGACTTTCATACTGATATGATGTGTAATTGAGTCCATTTAAAAAATTTATACTAGTCCACTACTCTAAGCAATAGAGGATTACAAAGGTACTCACCTCCATGAAAAGGAAGATTGAGATCTTGATGGATACAATGGATAGGCATGAGAAGAATATGCAACAGAAAAGGGCTCCGGAGTCCTTACACCTAGAAGATGGCAGGGAACAAAGATATTTCCTTAATACCAATTTCACTATGTGATAGATCGGAAGTTCCTCAGAGGTTTTTAACGGGGGGAAAAAGCTTAAAGCGCCTCTAGGATGTTCTAGCAAGGTATGTGGTGCTAATAACTTACAGATCAGAGAACATGACCAATTTATGGTATAATCCATGTCCGATGAACAAAACATCGTCAATCTATAGTATCAGATCCAGTTCGCGTGCAACTTTGAACGATGATAGTGCAAATATCAGCGAGAACGCTGAGTCCCTAAGGGAGGGTGTATATGACACCTAGGCGAATCTTACACCGACAAAATACATGAAAGATGCTAGGTATATAAGTAAACATGCCTTAGACATTAATGACGCGTTTTAAAGCCGTGCATACCTAAATTCAAAGCGAATAATATCACTAGTGGGTTGGGCCGTTACAAAATCTTAAAAGACAATAATATGAATTGAGTGATATAAAATAAAAAGTTATGACATAATAATATAAGGAATATTTTGCTTTTTATATATTTGTATTTATTATAAGACTAATTGAAGACTTTATTGGGAAGCGTTTTATTATCCATGCATGGGCAAAAACGGAAAACATCTTTTCTATTTTCACAGGAAAGTCCTGAAAGGCTGAACTATATATCTATTCTATTTTCTACTCTTTGATGAACTTTGTTATTCACATAAATAGGACGGCATTTATATTTGACGAATTAACGTTGAGATTAACTAATTGATAATTGCAGGTTCCATTATAGTCAATCAATTTCAGAATCCTAATGAATAAATAAATAACGTATCCATGTGCTCTTCTAATATTTTGTACAAGACTTCTAGAAGATAATCACTAAGAAATAAACGATTCCTAAGTCTATATACAAAGTACAAACCACACCATTAGTATATTAGAATTAGTAGCATAATTTATGCAAAAAAAAAACATAGAATACTAGGGTTTAGAAATACTATTTTACGTGGCTCGTGCTAGTAATTAATTATTTTTCCGAATTAAAAATTCAAGCAGACTAGATCCCAAACCTCTTTTGTTTTTTATCTTTAACATCATTATAATAAATCAAACCAATTAAATCAGTTTGGGATGAGTGTATCAGTTTCAAAATGACCTTTCTTCCTCTCTTTTTTTTCTTTTTTGTTTTTTGGAAGTGGATGAAATTTGGGCCTTTTCCTTTCTTGTAAGTTGGAAAAGAAAGATATTAAAATTAAAATTTTCAAAGAAAAATTAAGGAGAAATTAAGCCGGAAATATAATACTACATAAACCGCAATCTTTTCAATTATATTCCAATTCATTTGGTCTAAATTAAAGCTTCAAAAAAGAAGAATGGGTCCTAGTTGAAGTATTTTTGTAAGTTTCAATAGATTATAATTAAAATCCATTTATGACCAAACAAAATAAAAAAGGAAGGAAGGAGAATAGGCTAAGATTCAACATCCAACTCCAATAGGTTCTAGAAATTGCTATTTAATTTTTTTAAAAGATTGTTCAACCTTTTAAGTTAAGTTTTGAATCCATAATTGTGACACAATTATTAGTTCAACAAAACAAATCCATTTGGATGGAGAAAATTAAATTAAACATGTGGGTATAAATTTCGAATTTGATTTTGTGAGAAATTTGGAGCGGGTGTTATTTAGACTTGTTAGAAATAGTATAAAGAGGGTGTATATAAAATTTGAAGTCATTTAATGGAGATTTGGACTAGTTTGGAACAAGAATTGCAACTGAAAATCGTGGAAGAAGTTCGTCTACAGTCGGTTGTATAAAGGTGTATAATAATGTATAATAGTGTATAAGATGTGTTTATACCCTCATATACAATATTATACATAATTATATAAAAAACTGACTTCGTCATCTTCCTTGCGTCTTTTCTAAAATTTAACTCAAATCTACTCCAAATCACTTCAAATTTAAAGTTTGAACTCCTTTTGATTTTTTCAATCAATTGGAATAACACCCAATCCAAACAACTAACAAACTCAAAAAATCCTATTTTCGCAAGCAAAACTTTGATTGGCCTTCAATGTGGACTTCTACTCTTCAATTTTCTTACATTGCAACCAGGTGACACAGGGTAAGAAGCAACAACGGCGGACGTCCCCTTGAAGCATATGTAGAAGATGTGAGAAGAAGAGAGAGAGTGAAAGCAATGGTTGTGAGAACACATATTTAACTTCATAGTTTTTAGAAGCATTAATGGTTGTAAGTAAAAACACAAGTTTTGAATTTGCTAGTGCTTTCAAAATATGTACAATATAAACTAGGGTGAATAAAATATAAAAATATGAGCCAATTTTTATTATGATATAAGATCATATGTATTTTCTTGTAATTCTTTCATATATATTTTCCTTTTCCTCCAGACGTAGAATTTTCTTGTTTTCTTTGATATAGAGATGATGGATGTGAAAAGGAAAAAAGTCATAGCTAAAGAGAAGTAAATTTTGCTAATTACTGATAGCCAAAACTCTCTCCCAAACTCTACAACTAGTCAATTATTGAGGAACTGAAGATCTAATCCTATTAATTGTTCATCAGAATAGTTGCTATACCTAATGGCTATTCTTAACTACACCAGACTAGAAAATATATAGAACAACGATAAGCCCGCCTTTCGGCTTAGACTAACCTAGAAAATGTTTAAGGAATTTTTAGATAAGTTTTATTATAATTACATTTTATATACTCAATTATTATTTAAGTACATTTTAAGAAAATTAATGATATTAATTAGTGTCCTAAAATAACTCTACCGTATGTTTCCAATCCCTTCATGTTTCTCTCTCCACATCCCACCCCCCTCACCCACGTATCTCACACATGATTTTCTCTGCACTCACCCACGATTTTAGTCTTCACAAAACTCATAAATCCTCCATTAACGCCTTTTTCATCTCTTCTTCAAAAACCAGACGAAATTCTTACTCTTCTTCAAAGTTCCTACCTTTATTAACGTCTCTGATTAGCTTGATTTTCAATGAAGAAGAAGATATATTCAAAGAACAACCCTTAAAAGGACAAAGGAGCAGATATTCCTTTATTTGATTTGGGTGTTTTCTCATCAAATTCAACCAAAAAGGCTTCAAAATCAGCTCATGCAAAAGAATAGAACAAGCCCAAGCTTTCCCCTCGTGAAGCTAGGGCAGAAGCTCAAACAAAGCAAAATCACGATATTGATGCTGGTGCATCGTCGAGGCTTGTCAAATTTGCGAAAAGAAAAGGCAAAGAGATTGATTTCGATGATGATTCCGTCGAAGAAGAAGCTGTCATTAAAGTTGCAATTTAGAGTGTCTCCTAATGTAAAAACTACAAAAAAGAAGAAAGTTAAAAAAATCTCCTAAAACTGTTCCCCAACAGTCATTGGTGAAGGTAACAATTTATTAGTTTCAAGAATAACTTTTTTTCAAAAGCTAAAAAATTTTGTTCTTATTCTTAGGAACCTATATAATTTGTGTTTTTGTAGTTTGTAGAAATTTTGTGTACATTGTGTAGATTTGTTATAAATTTATAATTCCTGGTTGTAGATACATTTGTTAAATAAATGTTTGCCTTGTTTTGACTGTGATTGAAGATTGTAGAAATTTTATAAAAAAATTGCAGTTATTTTGTTTTCTGTTTTTAACTCTGTTATGTAATTGTAGCTATATTGTATTAAAAATATAGATACTTTTAGGTTTGAGCCTTGTTTTAATAAGAGATTTATACTTTTGGTGCAGAATGGACATTGTTTTGCACCTCATAATGTTGATTATGGGGTGGTTAGGTTTCAGACATTATCCGACCCCAGTATTCCTGGCCAAATCAAAGATTTATTGTCTGCAAATGGTTTAAAGCTTTTCAAGAAGACATGTTTTGGTTATTTGCTTTCATCGCCTAGAATATCTATGCAAAACCAAATAATTTATCTTCTAATGAAGTATGAATTGAATGCATCTGGTTCTAACTATTTTTCAGCATAGATAAAAGGTCAAAGGTTGAATTTTGGCTTGATAGAGTTTGTCTTTATAAGTGGTCTGAGATGTTTTACGAAAGTGGCAGACTTTGGTTACACACCTACGTATGTCAGTAAAATAATGAGAAGCTATTTTTCAAACAAGCAAAAAGTTGAGAAGTCATACTTAAAACAATTGGTAACCAGCAAAAGTTGGGTGAACGACGAGGATGCAGTCAAGTTGTGTATTCTATATCTCATAGAATTCTTCTTCTGTTCTTCAGACAAAGACAATGCAGAGTTGGTAGACCATTTTATGTTTTATTTGGTGGACTCGGGACAGTATGCGAACTACACATGGGGTAGTGATTCTTACAAACAGTTGCTTCGGTCCGTTAGGCACAAGCTCAATCCTTCTGTTCATTTTTATGCCATTCAAGGATTTGCACTAGCTATGCAAATATGGTTGTATGAGTGTTGCTCTACCGTCAACACTGATATAGCTACAAGGGTTTCTAATTTCATCCCTCGCATACTTAGCTGGTCAGCTAGTAAGGACAAGATATGGTTATCTGCAATTGAAGATCGAATGATCAAACCTGAATGAATCAAGGTAAATGGATTTTACTTACGAGAAGACAATTTAATACAAATTATCTACAACTTTTATACATATTATGTCTAAGTCAAACTCCTTTCTTTTTTTTCACTCAGTTCACCAACATAATTGAAGCACCTGAAGAGCTTTCTAGAATGTCTTTACCTGATAAAGTTGAATACATACTTGAAGAAGTTGAACCCAAGTCTGAGGCTCCGAAATATGTTGCTTCTCCCTCGGGACACAAGCAGTCAATTGGAATAGAGGAAAAGAGAAACAAATTAAAAATTAAGAAAAGATGTTGACAAGGTAACATATATACATAATCTTGGATGATTTCTTTAATTTATGTTACGCAATATTTTCATTAACTCTCTATATTTTAATATGTAGGTTTGTTTAGATCTTGGATCTCTTAAGAAAGATGTTTTTGAAGACTAGGTAGCATTCGACTGCTACTCAATGACTCAATCAAAGCTATTTTGCAGGCGATAAGCAGTCAAAAGGATAACATCGATGCCAAGGTAATATTTGAAATATATTCATTTAACAGAACAATTTTTATCACTTCTAAGTTTATAGTATCGTTCATAAAGTTTATATCCTAATAAATTTAAAGCATGCAGTTTGCTGGGAGTTCTCCAAAAATTGCTGAGCAATCAAAAGAAAAGAATAATCAATATTTTCCGTGCAGTAGTGATAAAGCAGTGCATGCCAGCAACAGTAAAATATGTATGTACAACATACCTACATTATATCTATAAAATATCTAAAATATATCTACATTATATCTACAATATGTCTAGATATATCTACAATATATCTACATTATGCCTACATTATATCTACACAGATTTACAGATCTACGTAGATATCTACAATATACCTACATATTGCCTAAAATTGTATCAACTAATATGCATTATAATTCAAATGATTTTCTTAGATACAGGGCAGTGGATGACATGGAAATTAATGAGAATCTTCCTGTACGTGTTGATTTATATTCTCATTTTGAAGGGAAAATTGATGAAGAGAATGCAGGTATGAATTTGTATTCAGAAATGTTTGTGTTTAGTACAAATTTTCTAAAATTTGATTAGGTTAGGCTACTTACTGTAACAGTGAAGGAAGCTATGCCTGTAGAATATCCAAGACATGAAGACACAATAAGCATTCAAGGAGAACAAAAGAATGAGTAGAAGGGAAAAAAAATCCAATCTCCCATTGAGGAAGAGAATGTTATACAAGAAGCAGATGATTGCTGTGAAGAAGGAGGTGAACCAGCCGAGTACATCAATGTAGGTGATTCAGACGACTCCAGATATGAGAAAAGGAAAGTTTCACTTGATGATTTTGAGCTGCAAGAGAACTTCTCCCAGATTGTTAAGTTCGGCAGGCTTAACCAAGATGAAACAACACCTGTGCATCAAGGTAGAACAAGGCAGCCTGGAAAGTATGCCCGATCATCCATTCTCCCTTTTTATAGTTTTGGTGGCAGCACTTCTGTTGGACCTCCAATTTTTCAAATGAAGCATCCATTTACTGGGGTTATTGGTCAAGATGTTGATCTTGAGTTGTTGGAAGAATTCAACAAGTGGTTATACCTTGGTACCGATACAACTTCAAAGAGGTTAGTTTATACAATTTGTTCATATTTCTGAGTGCATTCATCTTTTGGATATCCACTTCATTCTACATATTTATTTTAATTGCTATGTGTTTAAATAGGAGGAAGACACCTTATTCTGTAAAAGATAACCAACTTAATCCATGGTATGATCTTGGAATGGAGAAAGTTGATAAAAAGGAGTGGTTCTATACTTTGGCACTGTCACGACCCAAATTTCCAATCCTCGGGATCGTGATGGCGCCTAACACCATACTTTCTAGGCAAGCCAATATTAGAACTTAACTAACCTTTCTTTTAAAAGTTTACTTAAACACAATAGAACAATTTAAAATAAATATGAAATTTAATACTTTCCAATAAAGAATATCAGGAACAATGTTCGAAATAATAAAACAAACCACGAACTATTACTAAATATATAATTACCAGGGTCTGGTGTCACAATCCACGAACTACTAAAGAATACTACAAGTAAATGAGCTGAAAGAAATATATATATGTCTGTTTAGAATGAAATAAAACAACAACTAAATAATGTAGAGAAGACTCTAGGAATCTGCGGACGCCAACAGATCTACCTCGTGTCTCCGTGCGAACGGTATCAACTAGTACTTCAACTTAGCTCTGGCCGGTAACTGGATCTGCACAAATAGTGCAGAGTGCAGTATCACTACAACCGAACCCATGTATTGGTAAGTGCCGAGCCTAACCTCGACGAAGTAGTGACGAGGCTACGACGGGGAATTTATAATATAACTTGTAAACAGTGTATAATAAAGCAAGAATGGAATAATAACAAATTAAACAGTAACTTGCAACAATTAATAAAATAACTCAACCACATTTTCCAGATATCAGCTATAACCAATCCTCATGAAAATTTCCAAGCTTCAATTTAAAATAACGGTAAGTGCAGAATATGAAATGACAACAGTAAAACAGTGAGTATTCCAGTCTTTATGTTTAAAATTAGTAAAACATGAATATCCTCCCTTATTTCTCCTAGTTGCTGCGCGCAACTCGCTCCCACCTGTCCACCCTTATTGCTCCTCCCTATATATATCACCCTCATTTATCCTATTGTGGTGTGCAACCCGATCCCACCTGTCCACCCTATCATTCCTTGTAGCGGCGTGCAACCCGATCCCACCTGTCCACCCTATCATTCCTTGTAGTGGCGTGCAACCCGATCCCACCTGTCCACCCTATCATTCCTTGTAGCGGCGTGCAATCCGCTCCCACCAGACAATCACATCTCTTTATTTATAAAAAGATTTCACAATTTAGGTCAAAGCCTTTCACAATATTTATGTCTCAACAATTGTAAATAAAAAGTTGTGTTGTTCATAAACTTCATAAATTATCATTTCACAATGAGACCAACCGGAATGTATCGTAAAACACTATCAACCAGCTCAATATTTTATGTACCACAATAAATCCAAGGGAACAAATAACACTTTCAAAATACTTGAAACAATACTTAACAACAAGTTGACGAAAACAAGTAGACATGAAGGCATAAAAATCATGAAAACAATTAAGCCAGGAATCAAACAAATTGGGAACAGGGAAGGGATCATGTTCAACAAATAGTTTGGTGGTGCATAGATACTCTTCACCTCACCTATACACCACACACATGCAAGTTCACATAGCATTTAAGTTGGGGATTCCTATTCCCTCAAGTCAAGGTTAAACCAAACACTTACCTCAATTTCACAAGCAACTCACTGCTCAAGCACAACTTTTCCTTTAGAATTTGCCTCTAACCCGCTCGAATCTAATCATAATTAGTTCAATACCATTAATTATTGCTAAAGGCATTAACTTTAATGAAAAATCATGGGTTTTCCTATCAAAGACAAAAATCTACCCCGTGCCCGCTTGGTCTAAACTCGAGGTTCGGACCAAAATCCGTTTACCCATTCTCCCCCGGATATACAATTGGTTTTGGAATCTGACCTCAATTCGAGGTCTAAATTCCAAAATTTCGAAATTCCTAAGTTCTCCCCAAAAATCCAAATTTTTACCATGAAAACTCCAGATTCTATGTTGAAATATTGTTAAAAGTTGTTAAGGGTTGAAAGGAATTAGTTAGAGATCACTTACCAATTATTTGGAGAAGTTTGGGTCTTTTGAAAATCGCCTATGGAGGTTTAGGGTTTGAGAGAATTGAAAAATGGGTGAAAATCTCGTCTAAATTCTCCCTTAACAGGATGCAGTTATCGCAATTGTGAACACTTTGAAATTCCGGCTGCCTTCGCATTTGCAACATATATGTCGCATTTACGACTTCTGGGCTTCCTGGGCATACCTCGCATTTGCGAGGTTGTCCTTCCCAAGCCTTCTTCGCATTTGCGACAAAATGTGTCGCATTTCCCAAGCCTACAGCCTTCGCATTTGTGAAGCCTCATCTCGCATTTGCGAGATCAGAGGCCTGGTGACAGACACCATATGCACCAGTTGAGATTTCTAAGTTCTAATCACTTTGTAGCCTACCCAAAACTCACCCGATCCCTCGGGGCTCCAAACTAAACATGCACGCAAGTCTAAAAACATCATACAGACTTGCTCGTGCGATCAAATCATCAAAATAACGTCAAAAATTACGAATTAAACCTCAAACTCATGATTTTCCTCAAGAACACTTCAAATTTACTATTTTCTCAACCGGACGTCCGAATCACATCAAGGATGCTGTAGAGGAACCTAGTTCCTTGGTGAAGCGGTCTAAGAAAGTACAAAAATCGGTTGCTAGTTCTTCCAAGGAAGCTGTTGAAATATAGAGTGGAAAGTCTATGAAGAGTGGTGGTCAGTCAAAAAAGGTTATGGATGAGGAAGATATGTCTGAGGGTGATACTTTGGTTTCTTCGAGTGGAAAAGGGAAGTCTGTGGCTCAATCTAGAAAAAGAAAGTGGGAAACTGTTGGAGGACCTGGTTCTGAGAAGACGATACCAAGTGAGAGTGGGATTTGGCAAGAAAGGTTGAGGACTCAAAAGGTCTTGTGGGGTCGTACGTTTGACCTAGAAATTTCAGAAATGGCAAGGATGAGACAAGTCTTGGAGATGGTATAGTTTCAACAGTGGAGCCATTTGTGTAAGGAGGATGTGCCCAAGGTTTATGAAGAAAAGGTGCAAAGTTTTTATGCAAGCCTCTTCACTGTTACGGGGGACCACATTTGCGTGTTAGTCAATGGGGTCGACATGGTGATTGATGTTGCTGTGTTAGGGACCATTCTCAAAGTTCCTTCTGATGGGATGTCATCGGTCAGGGGTGCTTGTGGAGCCAATTTCAGGCGTGCTATTATGAAGAAGCAGGCCGCCCAACATGGGGAACGGGTACACAAGAAGGCATTGCTTCCTGTGTACCAACTCCTTTTTGAATTGGTGAACAAAGTTCTTCTTCCCCGTGCTGAGAGGAGGTCTATCACCTCTAAGTCTGATTTGTACCTCATGAAGGCCCTTTGATGCGTTCACTTCCAACAATATACTCGCCGTTATGATCGAACACATGCAGAAGGTGGCCAACTTCCAGGATGGGAACCATGGTCTTCCGTATGGGTTTCTCCTCACACGGGTATTCAAGTTCTTCAAGGTACCTTTGGGAAATCCAGAAGTAGGAACCAAAATTCAAACCTTCTCCAAAACGACTCTGGAAGAATGTGAATGCATAGAAAAGGTTGGGGGGGGGGGGGGAGCCCTTCAACGATTTCTCAGCTCATCAACGCTCAGAACATCGCTACATAAGGAATCCGAAGGTTGAAGGAAAGGAACGCCATACTTGAGACTCAACTTAGTCAGGCTGTTGGAGCATCTGGATCTTCTAACTCTTCCAATAAAGAAGTTGCTCGTCTGTCTAAGGAAAATAATGAGCTTCGGCAACAGGTGGAGAACCTAAGGGAGAAACTACTTGAGGAATAGATTTCAGCCAATGCCAGAATGGACCTTGTTCTCAAAACCCTTGTTGCCTCCTCCAAGCCTTCCTCTTCTAGTGCCCCCTAGGAAACCCCTCAGTGACCAGTTATCTTGTTGTTTTGATGTTTGTGGCAGTTGTTTCTTTTGTTTTTTTGTGGTGTCATGTTGGATTTCACCTTTGCTTCTCCCGTCTGGATCAGTACAAACTAGCCTTTGCTGTAATAGCAAAGGCTTGTACTGTTTTTAATATTATCAATGCAACAACTCTCTTTTTGCTGGTGACATGCTTGTCTTTCTTCTGCTTCTCTTTTCTATCATGTTGTGTGCACACATATGACATGAGTTAACTGTGTTAGACTTCTTTATGCCTTTCTGCATGCTTATGTATTTTTAATGATGCCAAAAGGGGGAAGACATAGAGATACTTAAAAATTAAAGCAGGTGATTAAGGGGGAAGCATAGAGTCAGGGGGAACTTGTGATGTTCCTGGTACTTTATTTGGTCTATTAAGCTCTATACACGGTTGTGAATTTCAAAAGTTTGTCATCATCAAAAGGGGTAAATTGATGGGTTTAAGGTTTCAGAGTCTTATGTTTTGATGATCTAACAAACTTCTTGTCTAAAACTAGATAAAGAACCTGATGCATACTTGGTGCGATTCTTTAGCAATGGGCTTAAGCTAATATAAGTTGTGTGACTTTGGATACACAAAGAACTAATTCAGGGACCTGATCCTCTGGTGTTTCCCAGACAGAAGTACAAAGTCAACTCTATAGCTGGAAAGTGACTGCCTGCAACTGTGCACGCGACAGTGGAGAAATAGTGCGGCAGTCACTTCCCATTTGGAAGGGCCTTGTACCAACCAAGTGTGGACATCATCCTAGTGATGTCATTGAAGTAAAATAAAAAGGAGTATGGCAACAAAAAATTTACTTGAACATTCAGTGATATTTTCTCAAGCATTGAAGATCTCATCCAGCATTGAAGTCACAAGTGTGTCAAGAACAAAGTGCAACTCCACTACGGACCAGTTCCATTACGAGTTTGTGTATGTCCTTAGTTGAGTTGTAACCGTGTATTAGTTCTTCATTTTAATTCCTATTTTGCTTACTTAGAAGATCCGTTGAGTTTGTGTTGTAACTAGAGTTAGTCATAGGTTGAAGTCTTTGTTATTAGTGAGTTGCAAAGTGGCTTGTAGTAGGTGTATTACAAGTTAGTGAGTGTAAAGTCTTTGTAATAGAGTCATTACAAAGTGGCTTGTAACAAGTGTATTGCAAGTTAGTGAATTTGAAATCCTACCAGTGTAGGTCGTGATTTTTATCCCCTTGAGTTGGGATTTTTCTACGTAAAAATCTTGTGTCTTATCTACTTTTGGTTTTAGTAGTTAGTACCGTGGGAACGGATATAGGACCATGTCTCTATACAGTTTGGTTGACTCATATAAACTATCAAAGACCTCTATATAAGGAAAATAAATGTCATTTGTACATACACGTTTTGATTATTATTGGAATATACTTACTTTCTTGTGTTTTCTATCAATTACTTTACTATTTCTCATTCATATTTCCTTTCTTGCAATTGAGAGTAATATGAAATTTCTTGGTTATCAGTAGCCCGCGTACTTTTAAAAATAGGCTTTGACTAAGAATCTAATTCTTTGGTTAAACGAGAGGCATAACTATAGCCCATCGAGGCACTTGTAATGAATGTAGTGCGCTAGCCCCCGTTTTCTAGTTATTATAAATAAATAAATATCTTTTTATGCTAAAAAAAAAATCAAACTAGAGGAAATGGGCTTCATGGCCATTTGCAATATTGAAATTTTAAAAAGTGTACTTTGTAGATATTTTATATGTAAAATATAGATCTCTTACGCGTAAAAATAAATCTCTCATCCACTATAAGTCAAAATTTGATCACTTCAACTTAGTTATGTCTTTCAACTTATTATAAATATACCATTGATTTGACCAAATTATATTCTTAATACTTTCTGTAATTTCCAAAATATCATTGTCAAAACAAAATCCTAATTCGCTCTCCATTCCATTTGCATCGTTTGTCCATTTCTCGGTTTCGCTTAAGTCTTTCTCCCTTATTGCCTTTATCATTATTCACATGTATTAAAATAATCATGTCTAATCAATTTAGAATTTAAAGTAAATTGAGACATAAGTTAATGTAACGACTCGGTCTGTTGTTACGTAAAATCTGCATTATAACTGTTGTTAGTGGCTTATTATATATTGGTTATTCTATTATTAATGTGTTAGAGTTGATAGGCTTGAAATCGAAATGGTTAAATGAGAATTTAGTCACTTAGTCCTTAAGAACAACCTTAAAAATGGAAAAAGTCAACTAAGAGTTGACTTATTGGTAAA